>JANAVB010004797.1:0-30000 GCA_029216955.1 Iris pallida | reverse complement strand
GAAGAGGTACGAAATTTCTTTTCTTATGACCCGCGTCAGAGGAGGAGGGAAAACCGGTAGCGCGGCGACGAGTGCGAGTCAGAGCTCCGGGCCGGCAAAGAGGACCCGTTCCCATTTCAACTCTGCAGCCAGTGAGAAGTTGAAGAAGCTGGACACGCTGAGCAGCCCGTTATGCCTTGACGAGGACGATCCGAAAGATAATGCTGATCAAGCATCTTCCTTCTCCTCTCCTCCACCATGGCTCTGGACCCATCTGCTCCTTCCTACTTCCCTTCTTCTTATTTGACTCTCTCAGCCACATATGATATCCACCTCAAGTGTAGAGTCGGGGGAGAAGAAGTGGGCAGGAAGAGGAGGGGGAAGCAGCACAGCCGGCGGCATGACCTGGAGAAAGTACATATGTTTTCTTTAAATCCGTAGGAGAACTATAAGGATATATCTTTTCACAACATGTCACCTTGTCAAAGACCCTTAATGTGAATATCATGTTACCGCGGTGTCGGAAGACTAACATGTCATAATTTTTTAAGCCGTGTATTTTGACATAACCTCCCAACTCTTTCCTCCTATGTAGTAATCTTACATTACTATATAGCAGGAAAGAGTTTGGAGGATTATGTCAAAACACACGGCTTAGAAAATTATGACATGTTACTCTTCCGACACCGCGGTAACATGATATTCACATTAAGGGTCTTTGATAAGGTGACATGTTGTGAAAAGATATATCCTTATAGTTCTCCTACGGATTTGAAGAAAACATGGGTCATGCCGTCGGCTGTGCTGCTTCCCCCTCCTCTTCCTGCCCACTTCTTCTCTTCCGACTCTGCACTTGAGGTAGATATCGTATGTGGTTGAGAGAGTCAAATAAGAAGAAGAGAAGTAGGGAGGAGCAGATGGGTCCAGAGCCATGGTGGAGGAGAGGAGAAGGAAGATGCTTGATCAGAACTTGAGGTGGAAAAGTTGTGACGTTGATAGCGTGAGAGAGGGAGAGGGTGAATGGAGGGAGGGAAGTGGCTGCATGCCTTTGGCTCACTCGAGCGGTATTTGTCCTCCGACCCTCATCCCTCGGCAATGATGATACGACAACCTATCACTATATCTTATATAGTAGTAGATGATGTCTTAGTATTACATTATGTGAGTTCATCTTGATTATGTTATATCCTTCAGATACTAGATACGATAAGAACATATACTACACCATATGTACAGAACATAGATGATTCACACTAATGTATGCTAGAATGAATTTTGGGTTGTGTTCTGAGCCATTCGTTCCCATACTTGGCAATTAAGCATGTGAAATAGAACTGATTATGTTTAGTTTGTCTGGCCGTCGCTAAATCGACAAATTTTTGTAGTGATTGTTGTAGACTTGGTTATAGGGACTGAAATCTGTGTACAGTGAGAAATGGACATTCTGAGAACTAGACATTGTGTGATTGTTGTAGACTTGGTTATAGGGACTGAAACCTGTGTACAGCGAGAAATGGATATTCTGTGATTGTTTGGATCCTATTCTACAGTGAAAAATGGTTATCTTTTTAAACTGCAGAAAGAAATGGACATTCTGTATTTTATTTTTTTATTTTTTTTGTAGATTTAGCGACGTTTACCGACGTCCACCGACGTACGTTTGCGTCGGTAAACGTCGGTAAATCTGCAATATTTTCCAGGGTACCGACGTTTACCGACGTCAATATACGACGGAGAACGTCGGTAAACGTCGGTGCACGTCGGTAATAATCCCAGGAATGCCCAGGATTTTACCGACATGTAGCGACTTTGAACACGTCACTAAACCCCCGACGACACGATGGTAATCGTCGGTAAAGTTACCGACGCGTAGCGACGTCAAACACGTCGCTAATACAACGACGACACGACGGTAGACGTCGGTAATATATCGACGTATATATACGTCGGTAAACGTCGGTACTTGCGACGTTTGGCGACGTTTTGAAGATCAGCGACTTACATTTCCGCGACCAGCACAAAACGTCGATAATTTCGTCGCTAAATATTTTTAGCGACAAAAATTGTCGTTTTAGCGACGTCTTTAGGCGTCGCTAAAACGACATATTCTGGTAGTGTATATATATATATGTGTGTGTGTATGTGTCTATATATATATATATATATGTGTGTGTGTGTGTGTGTGTGTGTGTGTATATGACATGAGCATGCCTAAAATAATAATATATATATATACAATTGTAGGACCGTTGTCCTATTCATACCAAAACACATGAGCATGCCTATAATAATAATTAGAAGCTAACTAGAGCGGTGTCTAGCTAGTACAATTTTTCATGTGAAATATGACATGTATGTGACAAGTGTAGGAGGAGAAACCCCCAAATGGCACAACCTACTCTATCCATTTGTGGACAAATATCTAGCCACACACACCACTTACATGCCTATTTAGCCTATCAAACCAAATGACAAACACATGGTGTCACAACTCGCACTCGCTTTTCGAGATACGAGTGCGTGTCCAAGCCAACCTATGCCGCAGAGTCGACGGTAGAACGCTATCAAGCCCGCAATAAATAATGCTCAAAATAAACTTTATTGCTCATTCACATTTCTAAATTGATTACAACATTTATATTTAAAGAAAGTACAAGATTTTTACAATTAATGTAAATGATACCACATCTATCAAATTTCTAGGTTTCTGCTTGCAAGTACACCTATATCTCCCAAAGCTAAGTGAAGTCACAGCTAACCTGAAAAAAGTTAGTTTCCAGTCATGATGGAACAAGCACACAAACCGACGGCAATACGAAAACATAATAGAATTCATAAGACATAAAAATAACATATGTGAGATGAAAACTAGAAAGTAACTGATGTCATGGAAAGCGGTGAAGAAAACATGGAAACAAATAAAAGACAACTATCTATGTGTTTTGAAACATCAGTTTCGATATGTGATCGGTTAGGAGGTAAATCAGGCACCCTGTACGTGTCGTGTGCAGATGCTATTCTCCATGAAAGACACGGAAGATAGTTCTGGGTAGTCCACATGTCTACTAAGATATTTTTTCTCCCGATTAGTACTCATGGACTCGAACAAGTCACGAAACACGAAAACACGACAATCACGAAATATAGTATGTAGAGATCCATGACACTAATCCGTGTAACAATGTGTCAAAAAGCAAGAGCATATGTGTAAACATGAATAGAAAAGACTACTATGAATCGAAAGTAATCAGAAAGTGCACTTGCCTGAATCATTGCACAAACCGTAGTCACAAGTCGAGGATAAGGGGATTGCCTGAATCCTTGCACAAACCGTAGTCACAAGTCAAGATCCCCACACTTTTTACATCCGCATGCATCCCCCCTATTTGCACCGTTGGATGGTGCTTTAACTCATCTAATCTTAACCGTTGATTTACCAATGGTTAAGATTAGATGACTTAAAGCACATCCAACGGATGTGAACATGGGGATGCATGGGGATACAAAAATTGTGGGAATGCCTATCCTTTCATATATATATATATATATATATGTATATGTATATATATATATATATATATATATATATATATATATATATATATATATAGTCAGCACCCGCTGAATGGGTGCTGCAATAGCTGACGGGTGGGCCCGGCCAGCTCTGACTGGGTATGACTGGATAATTAATTACAGAAAATGATATAAAAATCATTCTAAGGCCAAATAAACTCAAATAAAATCCTAAAAATTCTTAAAAAATTGTAGAAAATTACAGAAAATATATCTAACCTCATAGAATAAAAATAAAAATAATTTACCTCATATTAGTCTCAAATGGCCTAATAATAAATATTGGAAGCCTTTAAAATATATAAACTTAATAAAATAAATATCTAAAAATTGCAGAAAAATTCTATAAAATTATAGAAAATATTTATAACCTACTAGAGCCTACATAAAATCTCTAAAAATTATAATAAGTTATAAAATATTTAAATAATGCTTATATAAACCATATAAGGGCCAAATGACCATAATATGATCATAGCTCTCTTATGAGCTTAGGTACAAATCCTAATGACCATAAAAGTTAATCATAATCAAAATAAAATAATAAAAAAATCGGGAAGTGGGCTTACACATGGTGTATCGTTCTCGGATTTTCCTAAAAATGGTAAAAAAAACTCTTTATAATTTCTGCCAACATGGTCATTAGAACCTAGTTCTTCCTCTTATAGGTACCCCTAGTCCATGGGTGGGTTTCCTAATGGTCCAATGCCTGTAATAGTGTCTAAACATAGAGAAAAGTTAGATGTATACCTATTGGGAGATGGATTCCCAATGTAGCACCACAACACAAAAGTGAAGTTGGATACAGTCATCAAGCCAATAGCCTCCTCTTCTTGTGATCCTTGGCTCCCAAGCTTCTAGGTTCATTGGATGAAGAGTAGGAGAAGATTGAGAATGATTTGAGGATGATTTGATGGAAGAATGAGAATGGTCTTTGGAATAACACCAAAAATAGGGTTTTTAGCTCAAAATGGAGAAGTGTAATGAATGAGTACCTCCCCCTTGTGTCCGGCCATGTAAACCCTATTCTTGTCAATGTAAAATGTCCATAATGTCCTCCTTTAGTTGTCATGAAGGTATGACTAGTCTATGGAAGCTTCTAGTCTAATTTGGCAATTAAATCTAACCCCTATTCATGACATATTATGACTTAAATGACTCTCATTATGGCTAATCTAGAATGTAGGTCCAAGTGTCATGACACGTCCAAATAGCTTCACTAACGAAAGGTCCAATAAATAGGCTAGTCCATTAATAAATGTAACCGTCACATATAATTAATTAAATAATATACACAACATATTAAATAATATAAAATGACAAAAATGACCCTATCTAGTATTATGGTAGTGACAGTAAGCAAGGAGGAATAAATGGTTAGGCAGGGTTGTGGTATTGGCAACAAATTTCTTCTTTGGTTGTTTTCCTAGCCTAAGTTGGCCTTCACCATAAAATTGTGTGTATGAGTTTTAAGGGGGAGTAATATTTGCAGATGTGGGTGCAAAAAGGACACTAATATAAAAGGAGTGAAGGAGATAGTTAGGGAGATCAGTTTTGCAAACAAGGTTGATAGGACAACAGATTAGTAGCATGAGTTTGGTCTTGATGGGAACAGGTATTGTAGGGAACGTGTCGATGAAAGAATAATATAATTAAGGTCATATCTTGTATGCCACATTTTTTTAGTGAGTTGTATAACTATATATTTGGATGTGTGAGTGTTTTACTCTTGAATTTCTCTTTAGGCATATAGTTAGTTTAGTGTGGGCTAAATAGGTAATCTAATAACTAATTAAGTCTTCAATTATTATTCTCTAGGTTCTTTGGGATCTTCGGACTTGGACATTGGACCAGCTCATCCTCATCCGCTTCTAGATTCAGGCAAGTGTACCGTGCTATTATATATTTTAGTTCCTTATTATTGTTTTATATATATCCTGTGAATGTAGCATTTCGCCACCTTAGGTCGGTATTTCACATCTCAATCCAATTTGGGTGCCGATGGTCGATAGTATCGTCGGGTATCAATAGTTAAAAATTAATATTACTTTACTGGGATGTATCGTTATTGGTATGTTAGACCTTAGGACATTTTCATATGTCACTTACATTCTTGACAGATTTCGAACTTGCTAATATCATAGTGATCAGAAATCTGTATTAGTTATAGGAATTGCGACTTGATACTCTACACTATTATTATTATGACCCGATGTTCTAGTTAGAGGATATGACCAAGCGTATCGTGTACACGATTCGTAAGGGCACATGGAAGGGGAGAACATTCATAGGCGCTTATCCTACATTCCTAGGCGCTAATCCTATATAGGAAGGATCAAGATCCCCACACTTTTTGCATCCCCATGCATCCCTCCTATTTGCAACCGTTGGATGGTGCTTTAACTCATCTAATATTAACCGTTGATTTACCAATGGTTAAGATTAGATGACTTAAAGCATATCCAACGGATGTGAACATGGGGATGCATGGGGATATAAAAATTATGGGAATGCCTATCCTTTCATATATATATATATATATATATATATATATATATATATTTTTATTTTTTATTTTTTAGGAAAGCCATTTATTGAAGGAAGACCACAACTGCTCGGATCCCACAGGCGGGAACCGTGCCAAAATACAAACGAAAAACAAAGAAACAACCAAAGGAGACAACAAAGCGCGCTGCCCAACGGAAGACGTGGGGCCCAAGACACTCCAAAATTCGAACATTCAAAATTCAAACTGCCAGCACGCATCCCAGAGAAAGGGGGGCACGTGGCCGCCCTACGCGGGTCCCGAGGGGGACTGAGCTAGGCGCAGCGCCCAGGGGGGCGCGTCCCGATGGGGCGTCCATCGCGCAAGCCGACGAAGGGGAAGCGCTACCCACGGCGAGTCCACGACGAAAGGGCGGAGCCGCCGGTCAACCGGAGGAGGAGACGAGTGGAGATCAGCCCAGGCAGAGGGGGGGATGGGCTCGACGAACGGCTACGCCGAGAACCGCTGCGGAGGCGGCGAGGGACGACGGGGCCAGCGCGGGCGGCAGGGGGAGGGGCGGAGGGACGTGAGGAGCTGCTACCGGTCGGGGGGACGGAAAGAACCGTCGGTTGGGGAAGCCGTCGCAGGGGAGGAATGGGGGGATGCCGAGCTTAGGGGGCCTCTGCCGGGCGGTGCTTAGCGACTGGAAGGCGGAGAAGAGGAGCAGGGCTACTGGCGAGGTGAGGGGGGAGGGGAACACCACCGGCCTGGAAGGAGGGAAGAGCACCACCGCTGGCGAGAAGGGAGGAGGGGGGGCGCGGCAAGCCGGAGGGGGGAAGCAGGCCACCTGCACGGACGGGGAGGCCGATAAGGCTGGCCTCCTCGGTGGGAGGCGACGAGGTCGCTAGGGGAGGCGACTCGCTTCCCAAGCGAGCAGGACCGCGTCCACCTGGGGATGGGCGGGGAACCAGACCCATCCCGGGGACGCCGGGTGTTGCCAGTAAGCGCCGGGGATAGACGGAGGGGGGGCGGGGACGGAGGGGTCGGCAGCCAAGACGGGGGGGAGGCGCTCAGCCGCGGCGGAGGGAGGGGCCAGAGGGATCGGAAGAGAGGGAGGATCCGGGAGGAAGGCACCTGGCTTGGCGGGGGTCTCCACGGCCGGAGGGTCCGCGAAACCCAGAGTCGGCGGGGCGGGGGCCGCGGTGGCGCCAAGAGCAGGGGGAGGCGAGAGAGAACTTGGGGGGAGAGAAGCGGAGGGGGAGGCTGCGGCTACTGGGAGGAGCGGATCAGCGGCGGAGCCGACTACCGGAGGGAGACCGCAGGGGGGAGGACCTTGGCGCCGGGAGGGGGGGTGGGCCCGGGGCTGACCGAGGACGCGGAGCCAACGCCTCCTGCGACGCCGAGGGCGGTGGAAGCGGCGATGCTGGGAGAGGGGGGTAGGGGGACCTCCGCGCTCCTGGTAGGCGCCGGCCGTCGGCGGCGAGGAGAAAGGAGCTCCCCACTGGTGGGGATTCCAGGGGAGGCCCGGCCAGCTGCAAGGGCCGATGCCAGGGGAGGAGGGAGGGCTCGAGGCGGGGAGAGGGGGGCCGGACGGCGGCCGACCGCCGCCATGGCTCCGGAGGGAGAGCTTCGAGCGGAATCCACGCCCAGAAGCCGCTCACCATTTCTCTGACCCTTTTCATATATATATATATATATATATATATATATATATATATATAGTTAGCACCCGCTGACTGGGTGCTGCAATGGCTGACGGGTGGGCCCGGCCAGCTCTAACTGGGTACGACTGGATAATTAATTACAGAAAATGATATAAAAATCATTCTAAGGCCAAATAAACTCAAATAAAATCCTAAAAATTCTTAAAAAATTGTAGAAAATTACAGAAAATATATCTAACCTCATAGAATATAAATAAAAATAATTTACCTCATATTAGTCTCAAATGGCCTAATAATAAATATTGGAAGCCAATTTAAAATATATAAACTTAATAAAATAAATATCTAAAAATTGCAGAAAAATTCTATAAAATTATAGAAAATATTTATAACCTACTAGAGCCTACATAAAACCTCTAAAAATTATAATAAGCTATAAAATAATTAAATAATGCTTATATAAACCATATAAGGGCCAAATGACCATAATATGATCATAGCTCTCTTATGAGCTTAGGTACAAATCCTAATGACCATAAAAGTTAATCATAATCAAAATAAAATAATAAAAAAATCGGGAAGTGGGCTTACACATGGTGTATCGTTCTCGGATTTTCCCAAAATGGTAAAAAAACTATTTATAATTTCTGCCAACATGGTCATTAGAACCTAGTTCTTCCTCTTATAGGTACCCCTAGTCCATGGGTGGGTTTCCTAATGGTCCAATGCATGTAATAGTGTCTAAACATAGAGAAAAGTTAGATGTATACCTATTGGGAGATGGATTCCCAATGTAGCACCACAACACAAAAGTGAAGTTGGATACAGTCATCAAGCCAATAGCCTCCTCTTCTTGTGATCCTTGGCTCCCAAGCTTTTAGGTTCATTGGATAAAGAGTAGGAGAAGATTGAGAATGATTTGAGGATGATTTGATGGAAGAATGAGAATGGTCTTTGGAATAACACCAAAAATAGGTTTTTTAGCTCAAAATGGAGAAGTGTAATGAATGAGTACCTCCCCCTTGTGTCCGGCCATGTAAACCCTATTCTTGTCAATGTAAAATGTCCATAATGTCCTCCTTTAGTTGTTATGAAGGTATGACTAGTCTATGGAAGCTTCTAGTTTAATTTGGCAATTAAATCTAACCCCTTTTCATGACATATTATGACTTAAATGACTCTCATTATGGCTAATCTAGATTGTAGGTCCAAGTGTCATGTCACGTCCAAACAGCTTCACTAACCAAAGGTCCAATAAATAGGCTAGTCCATTAATAAATGTAACCGTCACATATAATTAATTAATTAATATACACAACATATTAAATAATATAAAATGACAAAAATGACCCTATCTAGTATTATGGTAGTGACAGTAAGCAAGGAGGAATAAATGGTTAGGCAGGGTTGTGGTATTGGCAACAAATTTCTTCTTTGGTTGTTTTCCTAGCCTAAGTTGGCCTTCACCATAAAATTGTGTGTATGAGTTTTAAGGGGGAGTAATATTTGCAGATGTGGGTGCAAAAAGGACACTAATATAAAAGGAGTGAAGGAGATAGTTAGGGAGATCAGTTTTGCAAACAAGGTTGATAGGACAATAGATTAGTAGCATGAGTTTGGTCTTGATGGGAAGAGGTATTGTAGGGAACGTGTCAATGAAAGAATAATATAATTAAGGTCATATCTTGTATGCCACATTTTTTTAGTGAGTTGTATAACTATATATTTGGATGTGTGAGTGTTTTACTCTTGAATTTCTCTTTAGGCATATAGTTAGTTTAGTGTGGGCTAAATAGGTAATCTAATAACTAATTAAGTCTTCAATTATTATTCTCTAGGTTCCTTGGGATCTTCGGACTTGGACATTGGACCAGCTCATCCTCATCCGCTTCTAGATTCAGGCAAGTGTACCGTGCTATTATATATTTTAGTTCCTTATTATTGTTTTATATATATCCTGTGAATGTAGCATTTCGCCACCTTAGGTCGGTATTTCACATCTCAATCCAATTTGGGTGCCGATGGTCGATAGTATCGTCGGGTATCAATAGTTAGAAATTAATATTACTTTACTGGGATGTATCGTTATTGGTATGTTATACCTTAGGACATTTTTATATGTCACTTACATTCTTGACAGATTTCGTACTTGCTAATATCATAGTGATCAGAAATCTGTATTAGTTATAGGAATTGCGACTTGATACTCTACACTATTATTATTATGACCCGATGTTCTAGTTAGAGGATATGACCAAGCGTATCGTGTACACGATTCGTAAGGGCACATTGAAGGGGAGAACATTCATAGGCGCTTATCCTACATTCCCAGACGCTTTTCCTATATAGGAAGGATCAAGATCCCCACACTTTTTGCATCCCCATGCATCCCCCCTATTTGTACCGTTGGAGGGTGCTTTAACTCATCTAATATTAACCGTTGATTTACCATTGGTTAAGATTAGATGACTTAAAGCACATCCAACGGATGTGAACATGGAGATGCATGGGGATACAAAAATTGTGAGAATGCCTATCCTTTCATATATATATATATATTTTAAAATATATATATATATATATATATATATATATATATATATATATATATATATATATATATATATAGTTAGCACCCGCTGACTGGGTGCTGCAATGGCTGACGGGTGGGCCCGGCCAGCTCTGACTGGGTATGACTGGATAATTAATTACAGAAAATGATATAAAAATCATTCTAAGGCCAAATAAACTCAAATAAAATCCTAAAAATTCTTAAAAATTTTTAGAAAATTACAAAAAATATATCTAACCTCATAGAATATAAATAAAAATAATTTACCTCATATTAGTCTCAAATGGCCTAATAATAAATATTGGAAGCCAATTTAAAATATATAAACTTAATAAAATAAATATCTAAAAATTGCAGAAAAATTCTATAAAATTATAGAAAATATTTATAACCTACTAGAGCCTACATAAAATCTCTTAAAATTATAATAAGCTATAAAATAATTAAATAATGCTTATATAACCATATAAGGGCCAAATGACCATAATATGATCATAGCTCTCTTATGAGCTTAGGTACAAATCCTAATGACCATAAAAGTTAATCATAATCAAAATAAAATAATAAAAAAATTGGGAAGTGGGCTTACACATGGTGTATCGTTCTCGAATTTTCCCAAAATGGTAAAAAAAAAACTCTTTATAATTTCTGCCAACATGGTCATTAGAACCTAGTTCTTCCTCTTATAGGTACCCCTAGTCCATGGGTGGGTTTCCTAATGGTCTAATGCATGTAATAGTGTCTAAACATAGAGAAAAGTTAGATGTATACCTATTGGGAGATGGATTCCCAATGTAGCACCACAACACAAAAGTGAAGTTGGATACAGTCATCAAGCCAATAGCCTCCTCTTCTTGTGATCCTTGGCTCCCAAGCTTTTAGGTTCATTGGATGAAGAGTAGGAGAAGATTGAGAATGATTTGAGGATGATTTGATGGAAGAATGAGAATGGTCTTTGGAATAACACCAAAAATAGGTTTTTTAGCTCAAAATGGAGAAGTGTAATGAATGAGTACCTCCCCCTTGTGTCCGGCCATGTAAACCCTATTCTTGTCAATGTAAAATGTCCATAATGTCCTCCTTTAGTTGTCATGAAGGTATGACTAGTCTATGGAAGCTTCTAGTCTAATTTGGCAATTAAATCTAACCCCTATTCATGACATATTATGACTTAAATGACTCTCATTATGGCTAATCTAGAATGTAGGTCCAAGTGTCATGACACGTCCAAATAGCTTCACTAACCAAAGGTCCAATAAATAGGCTAGTCCATTAATAAATATAACCGTCACATATAATTAATTAAATAATATACACAACATATTAAATAATATAAAATGACAAAAATGACCCTATCTAGTTTTATGGTAGTGACAGTAAGCAAGGAGGAATAAATGGTTAGGCAGGGTTGTGGTATTGGCAACAAATTTCTTCTTTGGTTGTTTTCCTAGCCTAAGTTGGCCTTCACCATAAAATTGTGTGTATGAGTTTTAAGGGGGAGTAATATTTGCAGATGTGGGTGCAAAAAGGATACTAATATAAAAGGAGTGAAGGAGATAGTTAGGGAGATCAGTATTGCAAACAAGGTTGATAGGACAATAGATTAGTAGCATGAGTTTGGTCTTGATGGGAAGAGGTATTGTAGGGAACGTGCCAATGAAAGAATAATATAATTAAGGTCATATCTTGTATGCCACATTTTTTTAGTGAGTTGTATAACTATATATTTGGATGTGTGAGTGTTTTACTTTTGAATTTCTCTTTAGGCATATAGTTAGTTTAGTGTGGGCTAAATAGGTAATCTAATAACTAATTAAGTCTTCAATTATCATTCTCTAGGTTCTTTGGGATCTTCGGACTTGGACATTGGACCAGCTCATCCTCATCCGCTTCTAGATTCAGGCAAGTGTACCGTGCTATTATATATTTTAGTTCCTTATTATTGTTTTATATATATCCTGTGAATGTAGCATTTCGCCACCTTAGGTCGGTATTTCACATCTCAATCCAATTTGGGTGCCGATGGTCAATAGTATCGTCGGGTATCAATAGTTAGAAATTAATATTACTTTACTGGGATGTATCGTTATTGGTATGTTAGACCTTAGGACATTTTCATATGTCACTTACATTCTTGACATATTTCGTACTTGCTAATATCATAGTGATCAAAAATCTGTATTAGTTATAGGAATTGCGACTTGATACTCTACACTATTATTATTATGACCTGATGTTCTAGTTAGAGGATATGACCAAGCGTATCGTGTACACGATTCGTAAGGGCACATTGAAGGGGAGAACATTCATAGGCGCTTATCCTACATTCCCATAAAGTTATCGATGCCTCCATCCTAGAGCATCAAAGATTCATAGTTACCATAGTTTCCTTACCAGGACTGCGAATTCATCATTGTTACCGGAGTTCCCTACCAGATTTTTGGAGTACGCCGTGACAGCCTGCACGTACGAGTGTTGTTTTAAAATTGTGTATCACTTAGGCGGTTAGTCTAGAGTTACCTCACCCCGAATAGTTGTAGTTATATATATATATATATATATATATTATATCAATATTTTACACTTGGCATGTATATTATGTACCTTGTTACGTCCCTCTGAGGACCTGGTTTTCTTCTAGGCATAGGTGAGGAGGACCATCCGGAGGTGTATAGGCCCGAGATTTTCTCAAGTACAGGACCAGCATTGGAGGACGAGGTTCTTCCAGAGGAGTACTCCTGATCAGTGGTAGAGCCCTCTCTTGGATTCTGATATCATTATCTAGTTAGTCGATCATCGGGTCGCATTTCCTTTCTACTCAGTACTTGTACTAGCGGGTTTGTTCCCGTAAGACACTTTCAGATTTGTATTATGTTATATTTCTAGACTTATTTACTTTACGAACATTAGTAGACTTATTTCCTCAATGTGCTTCATTATTCATATATGTGGATGAGATTAGCTTACAACTTGTGTTGAGATGATTTTAAACTATTGTTGTATCATACAACTTAAGTGCAGCCCCAATGATTCCATTAAATTGGGACAACCGTCGAAGTACTATTAGCTGGCCATTGCTACGTGGCCCGGTTCCACACTTTTAGAACTGGGACATCCAAGGATGAAAAAGAAGATATAGAGCATGTTTCGTATGCCTCATCAGTAGGGAGTCCTATGTATGCCATGATGTGTATGAGGCCAGCTATTGCTCATGGGTTGGTATGGTTAGCAGGTATCTTTCCAATCCAATGAGGATAAATTGGAGTATGGTCAAGTGGAATATGCGATAACATCACGACACTGCTGATGGGGTGATGAGCCCGAAGCTGGTCGGATATACTAACATTGATATGGCTGGAGATGTAGACAAGAGTAGATTGACTACGAGCTATGTGATGATATTTGCCGGCAGAGCAGTTTCTTGACAGTCATAATTTAAAAAGTGTGTTGCTTGTCTACGACAGAGGCAGAGTTCATTGCAACGATGGAGGCATGTAAGGAGTTATTATGGTTGAAGAGGTTTTCACAGGAAATAGGACATACCTAAGAATAATATAAATTCTTTACGACAGCCAGAATACAATCCATCTTGGAAAGAACTTGAAGGTTCATAGTCGGTCCAAACATATTAAAACTTGGTATCATTAGATACGAGATGTGCTCGAGAAGACTGATACAATGCTTGAGAAGATTCACACAGAAGACAATGGAGCAGATATGCTCACGAATATTTTATCGAGGGAAAGTTCGAGTACTGCAGGAGGATTGCCGGTATGACGAGCTCCTACTTAGTTGGGAAGGAAAGATGTGTTAGAGATTGGGTGGGATTCCCAACCTATGTGGAGAACACCTCGTGGCATGACGAGCACCATCCGTGGGTCAAGCTCAGGAGTGTGACGAGCATCATTCATGTTTAGGAGAATCTTAAGGAGCTAAAGAAGAATGTTCTGCTAAGGATCACCCGAGTTCGGTATGAACTAGGTAACCGAACTCGGTCAGTTACAGATATAAACTTTTTGGCAGTAGGAAGCCGAACCCAGGCCGAGTTCGATCCTGTCGGGCTGTGCTAGTTCTGGGGTATTTTATGCACAGTTGGTTCAAATCAATGGTCTAGATTGAATGCGATTTATAGCGGGTATATATATGGTGTTTCCTAACCCTAGAAACCATCCATCAATCTACTAAATATAGAGATCAGTGTTTACAACTTTTGGAAAGAAAAATGGATTGAAGGCTATTTCGAAGATCTAGGAGATTATTTCGGATAATTTTTCTCGTCATCTTTGTTCTTCAGGAGTCTGTAATCGAATTTTTTTTTTCAAGTAGTTGTGGTGATCCGGTTTGAATCCTTGAGAATTCTGTAAGGAGTTAGTGTACTTTCTTATTTCAATAATGGAGACTTTTTAGGGTTGGAATCCGATCGTCCTGTGATTTTTCTCGCAAGAGTTTTTTACGTTAAAATCGTTATATTTGCATTGTTTGGATCTTGTGTGATTTTGGCTATTTTGTTTTTTCATTTTACTTCGGTTCTCTCTTAGCTTTTTAATTTAGGAAACGATTTTCACGTTTTGTTTCCAACACTTAATCGACTGTTTAGTTACAGTATTGGATTTATATTGGAAAGAAATTGAATTGATAGGATAACTAATTTTTTAAAAGAAAAAAACTCCTTGTTAATAAATTCCTCAGTAGGGTTTGACTTTGTTGAATGAAAGAGAAGTGAATGGACAATAAAGATATAATCACAAACACAAATATATAATAATGTTCAACATGGTATATAAAACTATTGTTTTAGTTACTTAATAGAATTATAAGACAAAGTTCTCTAACTCTGACTGATCAACCTTGTGATTAGAACTTTTCTCCATTTTATTTATCTTATCTATTCCATAATACTAGTATATACCTATATTTTTGCATGAATATACTAAATACATGTAAGCTTTATGTAAACAACACATGTGTAGATCTAAATTTATCTAGGGTTAATTTGACTTTGGGTCCCTATTTAGGTCGTGAAGATGTCCACCTTAGATTTGGGTCTTGGGATGATGGTTGACACATGTTAACCATCCAAAATACGTTTATAAATAATTTGAATCAGAACTCAAGAAGGGCAATAATAATGTTTCTGGAACACTAAGTCCAATTAACCCTAAAATATTTATTTACCGATTTTGAATTCTCAACATATTATTGGGAAAGAAACGCGGAAACCTTTCCCCAAACCGGAGAGTACCTGCGAGAGGACCGAGCAATACAACGCACGAACCCAAAAAACAAACACACAAAACAATCCACGCAGACACAGAGAATTTTTGACGTGGAAAACCCTTGCGGGAAAAAAAAACCACGGGACGATCGGAGTCCAACCCTGAGAAGCCTCCACTAATGGAATAGAAGAATTACACCCTCTACAAACTCCTCCCGATCCAAATCGGATCCCCACAACACTCAGAGATAAGAACAATGATTACAAGGCTACGAAGAGCGAGAACGACGAGTAGAGATTACCCGAACACGATCTCCTTCGAATAGCGACCTTCAATCCTCCGTCTTCTTCTCCGAAGTTGTAATGGCACTCTTGCCTCCTTCCTCTCTCAAAAATTGTGTTTACTTGCGTTATGAATTAGGGTTGAGAAAACTCAATTTAACTCCCTAATCCCGCAGCAAACCTGGACCGTTTGATTAGATCCAATGGTGACAAATCACCCAAAAATCTGCTTCAACCCCGACGACACAGAGTTCGGCCAGAACTCTGTGTCGGGCAACCAGCACTGGACAGCCAAACCCTGGAATGGCCAGCCCGAGTTCGGCCAGAACTCGGCCTGGGACCGAGTTCGGGCCGAACTCGGCAGACCCAGTCCAGAATCTCCTTCAGGAGCAGCAGCAGCAGCAGCGACTCCGCGTCGCCTACTTCCCGAGCTTCTTCGACACACGAACGGCGCTCGTCGCACTCCGGGGTCTTCTCCACATAGGTTGGGAACCCCACCCACTCCAACAAATCTCCCCCTTCACAACTATGGAGAGGATGTCGTCATGCCGACGACCTACCTGCAGTACTCAAACTTCCCCCTTGGTAGAATCTTCGTGAACATATCAGCTCCGTTGTCATCTGTATGAACCTTCTCAAGCTCCGCGTCCTTCTTCTCAACCAGATCCCGTATCCAATGATACCGGGTCTCGATGTGCTTGGACCGGCTATGAAATGTCTGATTCTTCACAAGGTGGATAGCACTCTGACTATCGTAAAGCAAAGTATACTGCTCTTGCTTTAGTTCCATTTTCTGTAACAGCTTCTTCATCCACAACAGCTCCTTGCAAGCCTCCGTCGTTGCAATGTATTCCGCCTCCGTCGTCGACAAGGCAACACACTTCTGCAACCGCGACTGCCACGACACCGCTCCTCCCACAAACATCATCACGTAGCCTGAAGTCGATCGCCTCGTGTCTACATCTCCAGCCATATCAGCGTCGGTATACCCAACCAGCTTCGGCTCGTCACCACCAAAGGAAAGTCTCCAACCAGTAGTACCCTGAAGATATCGTAGAATCCACTTGACCGCACTCCAATGTACCCTTCCAGGATTTGAAAGATACCTGCTAACTGTACCAACTGTATGAGCAATATCTGGCCTCGTACACACCATAGCATACATAAGGCTCCCCACAGCTGAAGCATATGGAACCCGCTCCATATCTTTTTTTTCGTCCTCGGTAGATGGACACTGTTCCTCAGTGAGCTTAAAGTGAGCCGCAAGAGGGGAACTCACTTTCTTCGACCCGTCCATCCCGAAACGCTAAAGTACCCGGTGAATGTACTTCGTTTGGGACAAGTGTAGCAGCTTGAACTCTCTCTCTCGGCTGATCTCCATCCCAAGAATAGTCTTCGCTGTGCCCAAATCCTTCATAGAGAAGGCCGAGCCCAGTTGGCTCTTCAGCTCCGCTATCCTAGT
Source organism: Iris pallida (assembly GCA_029216955.1). Lineage (NCBI taxonomy): Eukaryota > Viridiplantae > Streptophyta > Magnoliopsida > Asparagales > Iridaceae > Iris > Iris pallida. The sequence goes on along the minus strand of JANAVB010004797.1, from coordinate 12,768 downwards.
GGCATTCTGACCCACTAATAGCATATCATCAACATAGAGCAACAAAATGATGAAATCATCCTCGGCAAAATACCTCACAAATGTACAATGGTCCGACGTCGTCCGTGCATAACCATGCTCCCCCATAAATGACTCGAACTTCCTGTACCACTGCCTCGGAGCCTGCTTCAGACCATACAAGCTCTTCCTCAACCGGCAGACCAAATATGACTTGCCCTTCTCACAGAATCCCTCTGGCTGCTCCATGTACAACTCCTCCTCAAGATCACCGTAGAGGAATACCGTCTTCACATCCATCTGCTCGACCTCTAAGTCGAGACTGGCTGCTAATGCTAGCACCACCCGAATAGACGAATGCTTGACGACAGGCGAAAAGATCTCATCATAATCCACGCCTTTCTGCTGACCGTAGCCTTTGACTACCAGCCTCGCTTTGTATCGAGGGCGAGTAGCATCATCTGTCTGCTTCACTCTGAACACCCATCGATTCTTCAAAGCCTTCTTGCCCTTTGGCAACCGTACCAGATCATAAGTGGAATTGGTGTGCAAGGAACTCATCTCCTCCTGCATAGCCACCATCCACTCCTGCCTGTGTTCGTCTTCCATAGCCTCTGCAAAACTTTCGGGCTCTCCCCCGTCAGTCAATAGCACATACTCATCTGGTGAGTATCTCGTAGATGGTCGACGATCCCTGTCACTCCTCCTCAAAGGAACTACTGGTGCTGGCTGTATACCGACAGCCTCCTCCCCTTCAGGAACTACCTCTCCGGCATGCTTATCCTCCTGAGGGACACCCTGACCACCATCAGCAGGCTGATGATCAAGGTTGGGAGCAACTCCATGTACTGGCTCTCCCATAACTGGATCCTCTGCGATGTCCTCTGGAAACTGCTCGAAGCGAAATGACTCTAACTCAGGCAATTCCTCAGCCTCAGAAGGCATCTCGGAATCCTGAGTGTTGGTCATGGTCTGATCCTCGACGAATACCACGTCCCTGCTTCTGTAGAGCTTTTCTTCCACTGGGTCGAAGAGTCTATAGCCAAACTCATCCCGACCGTAGCCGACAAAGACGTATCGCCTCGTCTTCGGCTCAAGTTTGGTCCTCTCGTCCTTCGGTACATGCACGAAGGCTTTACAACCAATCGCCCGCAGGTGATTGTATGACGGCTCTTTGCCGTACCATACTTTGTCAGGCACATCACCCTACAAAGGTGCACTAGGAGACAAATTAATAATATAAGCAGCTGTGAGAAGAGCCTCACCCCAATAACTGCCCGACAAGTTTGCTTCTGACAGCAAACACCGTACCCTCTCCATCAGTGTCTTATTCATGCGCTCCGCTACACCATTGAGCTGAGGTGTCTTTGGCGGAGTCTTCTGGTATCGTATCCCTTGCTCTCTGTAATACGTATCAAAGGGACCGATGTATTCACCGCCATTGTCGGACCGAACACACAACAACTTCTTGCCCGTCTTTCTTTCAACAGAGGCCTGAAACTCCTTGAAAGTAGGCAGCACCTGATCCTTGGTCTTTAAGGCATAGACCCAAACCTTTCTGGAACAGTCATCAATAAAAGTTATAAAGTAAGAAGCACCACCAAGAGATTTTACCTTCATAGGACCGCAGACATCCGAGTGAATCAACTCGAGCAACGCCGGCTTCCTCGAACTTGGGTGACTTTGGAAAGACACCTTATTTTGCTTTCCAACTAAACAGTGCGTGCACTTCTCCAACTTTATAGACTTGAGCCCCGGAATCACCTTTCTGTTCACCAAGTAGCTCATCCCCTTCTCGCTGATATGGCCGAGCCGCCTGTGCCACAACTCGGTAGACGCATCACTGACTGCGTTCACCTCCTGTGCCCCCTTTGCGCTCCCCTCCATATAATAGAGACCGGACTTCTTGCTTCCTCTGGTAATCACCATCGAACCTCTGGAAAGCTTTCACTGACTGTTCCCGAAGAGACTGAAGAATCCCTCGTCATCCAACCTTCCAACCGACACCAGGTTGAAACGGATATCAGGGACATGACGAACATCCTTGAGAACAAGAATCGCACCCGTCTTCGTTCTCAAATATACATCTCCAACGGCAACTGCCTTCGACATATCTCCGTTGCCCATCTTCAACACGCCACAGTCGCCTGTCGTGTAAGTGACAAACAGTGCCCTATTGTGAGATACATGTGCTGAAGCCCCTGAGTCCACCAGCCAAGAATTGTCATCGCAGGCGAGGTTAGTAATGACCTCATCACCTACGACGATCACATCGCCTCCATGCACCGAGGCCGCCGCTGTAGTGTTCTCTTCTTGCTTCCCCTTGTCGCCCTTCTTCTCTCTCTTCCATGCGAAACAATTCCGCTTGATATGGCCCTTCTTACCGCAATGGTAACACTCCGAGTCCTCGTAACGACCCTTGGACTTCCCCCTGCTCTTGTCTCTGCCACCACCTGGACCCCTGCTTTTGCCCCTTCCGTGGCTCTCTGAAACCAATGCCTCTGAGTGGTAGGATGTGGATGAAGTGCCCTGAGATCGTCTCCGCATCTCTTCATTCAATACCCCGCTCTTGGCAAACTCCAGACTGACTACGCCCTCTGGAGCAGAAGCGATCATAGATACTCGTACGGTCTCCCACGAGTCTGGCAAAGTACACAGCAGCCATAGTCCCTGAACTTCGTCGTCGAACTTGACTCCCATAGAAGATAGCTGGTCAACCACGCCCTGGAACTCACTCAAGTGATCCGAAATAGACGCCCCATCCTTGTACCGCAGACCCATCATCATCCGGATCAGGAACAACTTGTTTACCCCGGTCTTCTTTGCATACAAGGATTCCAGCTTATCCCACAACGTCTTCGCGTGCTCAATATTGGCAACGTGGTTGTACACGTTCTCATCAACAAACTGCCGTATGTACCCACACACCTGTATATGCTCGAATGTCCAGTCCTTCTCAGATTTATCACTGGGCTTCTCGGATGCAAACCCGGGTAGATGCAGCTTCTTGACAAATAGCAAATCCTTCATCTTGCTCCGCCAATAATGATAGTTTATGCCATTAAGATTCACCATGCGCACCGGCTTCGCGTCCATCTCTCCTCTCTGGTTTCTGTCAACTCCTGACACCCTTCTGAATTCCAGAACCTGGCTCTGATACCACTCTTTTGGGAAAGAAACGTGGAAACCTTTCCCCAAACCGGAGAGTACCTGCGAGAGGACCGAGCAATACAACGCACGAACCCAAAAAACAAACACACAAAACAATCCACGCAGACACAGAGAATTTTTGACGTGGAAAACCCTTGCGGGAAAAAAACCACGGGACGATCGGAGTCCAACCCTGAGAAGCCTCCACTAATGGAATAGAAGAATTACACCCTCTACAAACTCCTCCCGATCCAAATCGGATCCCCACAACACTCAGAGATAAGAACAATGATTACAAGGCTACGAAGAGCGAGAACGACGAGTAGAGATTACCCGAACACGATCTCCTTCGAATAGCGACCTTCAATCCTCCGTCTTCTTCTCCGAAGTTGTAATGGCACTCTTGCCTCCTTCCTCTCTCAAAAATTGTGTTTACTTGCGTTATGAATTAGGGTTGAGAAAACTCAATTTAACTTCCTAATCCCGCAGCAAACCTGGACCGTTTGATTAGATCCAATGGTGACAAATCACCCGAAAATCCGCTTCAGCCCCAACGACACAGAGTTCGGCCAAAACTCTGTGTCGGGCAACCAGCACTGGACAGCTAAACCCTGGAATGGCCAGCCTGAGTTCGGCCAGAACTCGGCCTGGGACCGAGTTCGGGCCGAACTCGGCAGACCCAATCTAGAATCTCCTTCAGGAGCAGCAGCAGCAGCAGCGACTCCGCGTCTCCTACTTCTCGAGCTTCTTCGACACACGAACGGCGCTCGTTGTACTCCGGGGTCTTCTCCACATAGGTTGGGAACCCCACCCACTCCAACACATATGTCAACCGTTATCTTAGGACCCAAAGCCTAAGATGGACATCTTCGGGATACAGACGCAATTTTTTGAATGTTTATGAGACCCATAGTCTAATTAACCCTTAAATCTAATTGTATAAATCTAGGAAACTAAGTATAATCTGGATAGGTTTAATTAAACATCACCTGTACATATTTAGATACGACCAAACCCGAGTCGATATAAAATTAAACCTGTAAAGCCACTATTTTCCCTAAATTTTATTTATTTTTATTTAATATTATCTGGTTATTTTTTTATTTACAATAACTAGATATAAGTGTATTTGTATTCGAGATTAGTAATAACTATCAAAAGTAGCAATATTTTCATCATGATAAAGGTAATTTTTTACAAAATATTTATTAGATTATTTTTTTATTTGTTCTAAATTTTTGGAAATATTATTAGGATTTTTTCATATTTTATTAAGTTATATATATATATATATATATATATAAGTAATAGTTTTTGTTAAAAAAATAAAGTAATTGTTCACGTGAACAGTAACCTTCCCAGTCCGACTTTACGCAGAGGAGGAGATCTCCTCGTTTGGGTATTCAAAACCGATCAAATGATTACCCAAAAATTTTAAATTTTTTCTCATGTATAATCCTATCTAGATTCTTCCTGATTTTAACCGAAAATCCAAATCTAATGATATCAAGAAATTTATTTAGAAATCGGATTAAATCCATATATATACATATAGAGAGTATCGACATGAACTCTTTCAGAAAACCCTACGAAGAAATCTTGTGATCAACTCTACCTGACCTATGATGACCCTCGACCTTGGGGCGAACCCCTGAGTAGCCTTCAGACCGCTGCCAACCACCGTCATTGCAGGAAACTAAGCTGGAAGCCGCTGAAACAGAGCGTGCGCTGTTTGAATCACAGTCGAGGTACTCTATTTTTGACATGGATATTTTGAGTTATAAATCTTTTTCGAATATGTAATTCCCATAGAAAGCCTACATGACCCTCTTGAAATCCTAGCAAGTAGAATTAGGTTTAGTTGATCCATCGATCCAGAAAATCGATGCAAACTTCATAGAAAAACTATTTCGTAAACAGTTTATAGGTAGTCCAGACCCAGTTTTGGAAGAAAGATTAGCGAATCACTGAAAAATTTACAAAACTATTTGAACATTCTTGTGGACAACTTGTAGGGATTCGAAACCCTTTTTGTTGTTTTAACTTCACCCACTGTGTATCGAGAAAACAGATTCCCAAAATCAAGAAAAATAGTTTTTAAAATAGTAGAATTCAATAAATTTTACCGATACGGCATTTGCCATGAAAAACCAGGCGACGGGGCCACGAACCGAGAGCATCGAAAGGTGCATATCGACTTCGCCGATGTGTGAGATTCGAAAAAACTCAAATTGGTTGCGTGTGCGCGATGAACTCGAGACGTATCGGTGGAGGTACCCCATATTGATAACTTATGCCACTGGATTCGTATCATTTTTTGGTCCTGTGAGTCAAGTTTGGTCTGATTCTGAGAAGGTTGACTGGAATGCTATTTTGGCGGGCCCATGACCCGATCTAACGGGCAAAATTGTGCATGGCTCACTGGAATCCAAATTTGGACATACGATTGAGTTTGTATCGTCAAATCGAACCCGTAGACATATACTTGATGACTTTAGAAACTGTAGGATTTGGCACATTTTCGGTGCAAAGCGGGTCCAACGACGGACATTATTTTGATCTGAAATTATGATTTTACCCCTGTGTCCAGAATTAGACTTATAGGTAGGTGATCTTAGATATTTCTCTTACTCCAAAAATATTGGTGATATCTGTTTCAGCATCCGAGGACGTTTGTAGAAATTCTACTTTCATTGCTTCATCAATCCGACGGTTTGAGTTACTGGATATTGTCATTCTGCACACTACCTCTAGGCAAGTTACCTTGCCACTATTTATTGTTTATTTACTGTCATTCTAGCATGTTATTTCCTTTTAATTATTTTTGTCTATTTTTATCTATTAAACTGTGCATCCAAGTCGTACTTGGGTGCAAGCGACTGAGTTAGTTGTTTCCATTGCTTTTACTTATTTTGTGCATGATGACTTAGTACTAGAGGACTACCCTATTATTGTGAGATATTGGTATATCTACTATGGCCTTAGCACCTGAGTTCCATGAGTTGTGAGTCACATGTAGGGCACGGATTCGCATAGTCGGTTGGACACCGATACGTTTGGGACGTATGACAGATATGATATAACTACTAATAGAATTTGCATTATGTAGACTTGGCAGTTATTAAAGGTTTATATGTGTTGTGGAGATGGCACAGATAGGCATGGGATGGAAAGAATAGTTCCTTAGCGTATGGACCACGTGTGCATTTATCCATTATAACTTGTGAGCTTCGCCGGAGACGTAGATAAGATTACCTCTACTATTACTGATGCACTCTGATGTTTAAGGAGCATTACGGACGTAGTACCCTAGTTCCCAAATTGAGGTCTATGTCAATCCCATTTTAGCCAGAATGTTTATGCGTTAAAGGTTTGTTCTCAGTTGAGGAGGTTTTGCCTTCCGAGTTCTAGTGGCCTTTGCTTTAGTGGACATGACATTTGCTACATTGTAGTTTACTACCTTTATTTTTTTCTTTTATTTTATTTATTTTAGGAGGTCAGGCTCCAGTATTCTTAAACTTTTTCCATAGTTGTTTGGTAGTGGACTTGTCTCCAGCCGGCTATATATTTTTGTATGACATTTTGTTTATTATTGGACTATTTCTTTTATGGTCTATGTGGATGAGATACAGAATTACCTGGCCTATTTGTTATTATGATTTATTTACAGCTTATTTGTATATATGGAGATTCCATATATTAGAGTATTCTTCGTCTACATACAGCTGGCATGTTACGTATGCCTAGTCTTACTTATATTGGGACTGAGGCGTTATATATTTTTGTGGTGGCCCATACATGCCAAAATAATATCGTATCAGCTACGTAATTGTGCTGGTAAGATCTCGCGTACATGATTAGGAAATAATACCGCATCCACAAATTATTGATTATTTACCTCCTTTGACGCTAATTTTTTGAACTCATATTTGATTGCTTGAATTCCTCTTGTTTGAATCTTTTCTAACGTATCCTTACTTTCATGCCAGTAAATTGTACCTTCGCAGCGGACGGTTTTCCACCCTTGCTATCACAGCTGGTGATTCAGCAGCTCAAGAGGAACAGATTCTATGACAGCCTCTAGTGGCATCCCCAGTTACTCCGTATAAGCAAGGACAATAATAGGCTACCATGACACCACCGACGGTACAACAGAACACTTAGACTTAAGTACCACCAGTCGGCAAGAATGGACAGACTACTGTAGTACCTCAGGGTGGGAATGTTCCACCACCTCCTCCATCGTTCCCTCAGCAGTTCCCACTTCATTCCGGATCGCAGATGCCTCCGCCTCCAGCTATTGGGAACCCAACGACCCAGTTTACGTATGCTATGATGCAGGGTCAATGGCAACAGACTGGGCTGCTGAGACAGAGCATGATGGCCTCCACCTCTACCCCCCGGCCCCGGTTCCAACACCAGCACCACAACCTTATGAGGGCGCCATTAAGAACTTTATCGAGATGAAGCCCAAGACTTTCAAGGGTAACGAGGGACCCTTAGAGGTGTCAGCATGGCTTATCAGCACAGAGAAGCTACTAAAGGCATCACAGTTGCCTACGAACTTATGGATGAAAATAGTAGACTTATTCTTGGAGGACAATGTACACCATTGGTGGAAGGCTGAAGAAAGGCCACTGGGTACCGAACAGACATGGAAAGAGTTCTATGATCTATTCTATGAAAGGTTCTTTCCTGTCCATGTTCTAGATGTCCTCTACGACCAGTTCCTCCATCTGAAGCAAGGGAATATGTCAGTAGACGAGTACAATAAGAAATTTAGCCGCTTGAGCAGATTTGGTGCGGTACTGATTCCGACTGAACGAAAAAGAGTGAATAGATTCCACCAAGGGCTAGTACCAACGCTTACGACGTATACAACCATATGATCCAGAGTCTCTCATGTAGCTATATTAGAAGAGGTTTGTAGCCAAGAGCTCATTCGTAAGGAGTTGCAGCAGACACAGAGATGCCCCACTCCAGCAGCTGCACCAGCTAGAGTGACCCAGAGTGGACCTATCAGGCGACCCACATTGCAGCAGCAGAGGCCCACACCTTACCAGAAGCCCATTCATTGTTACCGTGGGAAGCATGGACATATCTAGAATGATTGTTAGGTTCGTCTTGGATTATGCTTGAGATGTGGTTCAGGACAGCATATGGTCAAAGATTGTCCAGAGCAGCAGGCCATAGTATATGCTCAGTAGACTCCAAGGCCAATAGCCCTCGTACTTCCGGAACCCCGACCAGTTCATCAATTGCCGAGGCTCATGGAACCAGCAGCAGGAGCACCTCGCCCACCATTACCACCTAATCAGTGCAATTTTACAGGACTAGAGCTCAGGTCCCCAATCAGAGGTACGGGCATGCTTTCTCATTGGCAGTAGAAGAAGCAGAACTAGAAGGGAAAGTTATAACATGTATGGTTTTAGTTGCTACATTTTTTGCTGTTACATTATTTGACACCGGAGCCACATACTCATTCATAGCTACCAGTTTTGTAACTAAACACTGTATTACCACTACACCACTATCTAACAATATTATAATTCTCATCGGAGGAGGAATAGTACCTATAAGCAGTATTTGTAGACTTTGTCCTGTAGTAATTTGTGGCAGGGTGATAAAGGCACAATTTTTGGTTTTCTTAATGCCAAACTTCGATGTGGTTTTTGGGATGGACTAGTTGAGCCAGTATTATGCTTTTCTTGACTGCCACAGAGGCAGTATTGTATTCAAACCACCAAACCAGCAGGAATTCGAGTTCGTTAAAGGATTGGAAGAAAGAAATGACCCACCTACATTAGGAACTCGCATGGAGATGGAAGAAATCTTTCATCCTCCAATCATCACCGGGTTCCAAGATATATTTCCAGAGGAGCTGCCAGGATTGCCACCCGATAGGGACATTGAGTTCATTATAGAGCTCATTCCAGGAGCCGAACCTATCTCGTCCCGTGTATACTGGATAGCACCAAAGGAGTTAGTGGAAATGAAGACTCGAATAGACGAATTGCTAGAGAAGGTCTTTATCCATGCTAGTCTGTCACCATAGGGAGCTCCCGTCCATTTTATGCCAAGAAAAGATGGGAGAGAGCGCATGTGCATCAATTACAGAGCTTTGAACGCGGTGACAGTTAAGAACAAGTACCCTTTGCACGCGTCGATGATTTATTCGATCAGTTGACTTAAGCCAAAGTGTTTTCCAAAATTGACTTGTGATCGAGTTTTCATCAGGTAAAGGTTCGAAAGGAAGATATCCCAAAGACTGTATTCAGATCGAGATATGGGAACTATGAGTTTTTAGTCATGCTATTTGGTTTGACTAATGCTCCAGCTGTCTTCATGAATCTTAGGAATACAATCATCCATCAGTACTTGGATCAATTTGTGGTTGTCTTTATAGGCGATATATTGATATATTCGAAAAGCCATGAAGAGCACGAGCAATATTTGCGAATAGTCTTAGAAACTTTAAGGAACGAGCAGCTTTATGCCAAGCTTAGCAAATGTGACTTCTTTCTTGAGAAGGTTTTATTCCTTGTACATGTCGTCACAGGAGATGGTATATCGGTAAATTCGAAGAAATCTTAGCAGGTAAGGCATGGCCTGTTCCCACCTCATCCTCCAAGGTGAGAAGCTTCCTTAGGGGCTTGTAGGCTATTATTGAAGGTTCATAGAAGATTTCTCACAGATAGTTGGACCTATGACTCGGTTGACTTACAAAGACCAGGAGTTTATATGGACGAATGAGTGTCAAGCATCTTCTGATGAGCTAAAGAAGCGCTTGACCACCATACCCATCTTGTTCATTCCATTAGGGCCAGAAGGATTTGTGATATATAGCGAAGCATCCGGGAAGGAGTTGGGATGTGTCTTGATGCAGCATGGACGAGTAGTAGCGTATTGATCAAGGCAGTTGAGAGTGCATAAGAAGAATTATCCAACCCATGATCTAGAGCTCGCAGTTGTCTTTTTTGCTCTAAAACTTTGGAGGAATTACTTGTATGGTGAGAAGGTAGACATCTACACCGATCATAAAATCCTCAAGTATGTCTTTACACAAAAAGAGCTGAACATGAGACAGCATCGATGGTTGGAGCTGATGTAGGATTATGAGATCGAATTGTACTACCATCCAGGCAAGGCTAATGTAGTAGCAGATGCGTTAAGCCGTAAGCCAATGGTGTATTTCTTGACCACCCAGAAGGACATATTGGAAGATTTACATAAGCTTGGGATAGAGGTTATATTACCCAAAGTTGATGGTGTATTAGCCAATCTCCAAGTGCAATCATCGCTAGTAGAGAGAATCAAAGCAGCACTCCCACAGACGCTAGATTCTGAAGACTTATAGAAAGAATTAAAGCAGAAGAGCAGATTAGATTGAGGATTCATCCTGATGGGACACTGTGGTGTGGAGATCATTTAAATAGGTTTCAAACGGAGAGCTTTAACAAGAATTGATAGCTGAAGCACACAGCACAATCTACTCTATACACCGCGGAGGAACTAAGATGTACCAAGATTTGAGACAACACTATTGGTGGCATAGAATGAAGCGAGAGATAGGTGCATCAACAAGTAAAGGCGAAGCACCAGAGATCAACTGGATTATTACAACCGCTTCCCATTCATGAGTGGAAGTATGAGCACATCACTATGGATTTCATCACGGGATTTCATCGGAGTCCCAGGGGACGATACGCAATATGGGTGATCGTAGATAGGCTTACCAAGTCAGCCTACTTCTAGACCTTTAGAGTCGGCCAGTCCACGAAAGTCTTAGTTGACATGTATATGAAGCAAATAGTGAACCTGCACGGTGTTCCAGTTAGCATCGTATCAGACCGGGATTCGAGGTTTATATCTCATTTCTGGAGGAACATGAAAGAAAGCTTGGGTACCCGTCTGAAGTTCAGTACATCCAATCATCCTCAAACTGACGGCCAGTCAGAGCGTAATATTCAGATACTGGAAGATATGTTGAGAGCTTGTATGTTAGACTTCGGGGGCTCATGGGAAGACCACCTCCATCTTGTAGAGTTTTCTTACAACAATAGCTATCAAGCAAGTATTCAGATGGCTCCGTTTGAAGCATTGTATGATAGGAAGTGTCGGTCTCCTCTTTGTTTGAGTAATGTAGAAGAGCGATATATTTTGGGTTCAAAATTGGTGGTAAGTACAGTAGAGAAGGTGAAGAAGATTCAAGGCCACTTGCGAGCAACGCATGCAGGGCAAAAAGAAGTAGTGGACAGAACTTCATCATCGTCCTTTAGAGTTTAAGGAAGGTGACCATATTTTCTTGAAGATATCACCCACTAGAGGTACGATTCGATTGGGAGGACGTGTGCCAAGCTGAGTCCAAGATACATGTCCCTTTCGATGTCTTAGAGCAAGTTGGAGAAGTTGTCTATAGATTGGCATATACAACGTCACTAGACGGAGTACATGATGTATTCCATGTGTCTCAACTGAGAAGATACGTGGCGAATAGCAGTTATGTGCTCGATCGCTCTGAAATCACGGTTGGACCGAGCTTATCATACCAAGAGCAACCAGTATAGATTTTTGATCGTCAAGTGAAGATTTTACGAAATCAATCTATTCCATTAGTTCATGTGGCGTGGAAGCACCACTCGTCAGGAGAGTCTACCTGGTAGCGTGCGGATGACATCTGCAAGCGCTTTTCCCATCTGTTCGAAAATTAAGCTACGATTTTCATATTTTAACTTCCTTCCATATGTATTGGATTGCATTGCATTCATCGTGATTTAGTTTTAATTTTGAGGACCAAATTTTTATAAGTTGGATAGGATGTAAACCCCACGTTTCCCCAAATTTTATTATTTTTATTTAATATTACTGGTTATTTATTTTATATTTAGAATAACTAGGTACAGGGGTATATGTATTTGAGATTAATAATATTAAAGGTAGCAATGTTTTTTTTTATGATATGGGTAAATTTCTACAATTATTAGATTATTCTGTTATTTAATTTAGATTTTGGAAATATTATTAGAATTTTTCGAGATTTCATTAAGTATTATATATATACATATATATACGTGCTTCGCACCTATTTCAATTAGAATATCATAAGACCAACTACCGCCTTTTCGCCTTTTCTAGGTGACTATTCACTTGTGTGTGCTTCCCTTTTTACACTTGCGTAATTGATTCGAAGTACAATTTTTTTTTTTAATTTTCTATTGAGAATAATAATCTTTGGAAAATGGTATGGACAAAAATTTACTACCATCGGAACATGAAGAGTTGTATAGAAAGAGAAGACTTCATAGTATGCAAAATTTATTGCTTTGACTCTTAAACAAAAATGACATGCAAGTTGACATGATAACATGGTATCAGTTTATAAAATATCAAGGGTAGTTGAAATTCAAAAGTTTCACCACCAAGTTTTCCTATTATATAATAGAATAGAAAACATAATGACATGTAAGTTGGCATGTAACATCATTTTATAAATATTCAAGGGTATTTTAGGAATTCAAAAAGTTTCCCCACCAAGTTTTTCCTATTATATTAGAATATATATATATATATTTATATATATATATATCTATATATATATATATATATATATATTATATATAT
>JANAVB010004796.1:15333092-15416020 GCA_029216955.1 Iris pallida | reverse complement strand
GAAAAATAGTATTTAGATACATGTTAATTTAGCTAATTTAGTATAATTTTTACAGTATTTAATTTACAGTTTTGCACTATTTTGGCCATATAAAACCAGAACTCATTTTCTGTCTACTTAGGAAAACGATTTTTATAAAATAATTTCGGTTAATAAATTCCAGAAAAATTATAATAAATTTCTATAATTAATAAGGATCATTTTGGTACTTTATTTTATATAAAATTAAGCTTTTTGTCTATCTCAAAAATTATCGGAATACAATGTTCATTGATTATTTATTGAAAATTACGACTTGCAACTTTTTATTTTATTTTGAGTTATAGCTGTGTTAAACCTCACCCTCACTATGGTAAAGACCTAGAAAGTTAGTTATAGTAGTTTGTCACCCCACATTGGTCTCCTATGCTAAAGTTATCATTTTGGCTAGGTCCTCACAAGTCGTGTTGCACCAATTAGTGTCTTAGTGTTTTAGCTTAGTGTAAAAACTAAGTTTATGTATTTATTTCTATAGTGACGAGTTACCAGACATCTATAGCACTTTTATCACAGCTTGCTTTGCTAGAGGCAAGTACTCCCTACAAACTTTACATACTGTTACATAAATGAACTGCAAATCCAACCATGTTAAATGCTGATCCTTGGGGTAGCAAGTTAAATCTTCACATGTTGTACTTTCAGTTACTACCATGCTTAGAACAGTCTTTATGTATCTCTCACATGATTAGAATATGGGTTATGGGGAAACTCATAGTAGAGTACGTGATCATGCCCCTTTATCGTACCGAGCAAAGTTTCATTTTATATGTTACTGCGTCGTAGGCCATTATCCCGCATTTCTGTACGGAGGTACACCTATGCTTGTACACTTGTACGTATGTATATTTTATTTACATGTGCCCCTGCACATTGTACACCTATTGACGATCACGTACCTGCTACAGTTTTAAACATTACATATACATCTGTCTCTATGACATTTGTGTCCTTGCCATGATAGATTATGAGATTGCCATGTTTCCAGCTATTCCTCTTATATTCATTTCCATGTTTCATATGCTAGTTTGTTAGAATCAGTACTTGCTCCCGTCCTGACAGGATAACGTTGTAGGTATCCTTACTGAGGAGGAGTTACTCTGCGACTCATATTATGGAGATACTGCCGAGGACCCGGCTTTGCTTTACGAGGATGTTCCTGCGGAGAAACTCGTCTAGTTTGCGTAGTTGCTTAGGATATTTAGTGTAGTCATGTATTAGACTACGTATTTTGTAACTGGACATGTATCCAGTTTTACATTTCAGACTTGTACTTTGGACTTATTTCTATATGAGACGACTTTTGTGTTTAGAGCATTTATGACTTTTATTCACTTATAGAACTGTTAGCACATTTAGTCTTATCTTGTTATCTCTAGAATAGCTTACTGCGCTTTATCTCAAACGCAGGCTGGACATGACTCGGCCCGGCCCAACAATTTGGGTAGCGGGTCGTGACACCGACGATCTCTTCGATTCTACTACAATCAGACCACCAAGACTCTCTATCGACGGACTTATGACGGCCTACTCTTGCGCTGTCTTGCTGGTGATAAAGCAAAGCAAGTATTGCATGAAGCTCATGATGGTGTTTGCAGAGCACATCAACCCGGACCTAAACTACAAGATCGTATCCAACGAATGGGTTATTATTGGCCCTCTATGGTGTCTGATGCCATCGAACATACAAGAAAATGTTGAGCCTGTCAAATCCATGCAGATTTCATCCATCAACCGTCGGAATTTCTTCATCTGACTGCTGCTTCCTGGCCTTTTGAAGCTTGGGGCATGGATATTATAGGTCCTATCAATCCTCGTTCTTCTAAAGGACATCGGTTTATACTAGCCATAACGGATTATTTCTCCAAGTGGGCCGAAGCTATACCTTTGGTTGAAGTCAAAACCAGCAGTGTTATCAACTTTGTTAAACATCATGTCATCTACAGATTTAGTGTACCTCGACGAATCATTCATGACAATGGACCTCAGTTCATCAGTCAAAAGTTTACCAGATTCTGCGATGATCATCGGATTGATAATGTCGCCTCTACGGCTTACAATCCTGCTGCTAATGGCTTGGCTGAAGCCTTCAATAAGACTATTATTATGCTCCTTAAGAAGTTTGTGTCTACTAACAACGAAATTGGAGTGAAAAGCTTAGAGAATGTCTATGGGCCTACCGTACTACGGTCCGTAACCCCACAGGCTGTACATCTTTCTCTTTGGTATACGGTTGTGAAGCAGTTCTACCCTTGGAACTTCAAATTCCATCTCTAAGGATTGCCATCGCCAATGAGTTGACGACAGAGAACAATGATCTTCTTCGACTTCAAGAACTAGAGGCACTCGACGAGAAGCGACTATTGGCTCAACAACACATAGAGTTATATCAAGCCCGTGTCTCAAAGACTTTCAACCGTAAAGTTAAAGTCAGAGCCTTTCAGAAAGGAGAACTCGTTCTTACAGTCAGACGTCCCATGACTATGACTCACATGAGCAAAGGCAAGTTCGATGCAAAATGGGAAGGGCCTTATATCGTGAGTAAAGTCTTCTCAAATGGAGCCTATCAACTCACAGAACTAGATGGTCGAGTTGCAATGATGCCCATCAATGGCAAGTTCCTTAAAAAATATTATGTATGAATGTAAAAGGATTTCTTGTAAATATGATCAGACAGTTCATAAATAAAGTTTGATTTTATTTCATCATGAACGATGTTACATAATA
Source organism: Iris pallida (assembly GCA_029216955.1). Lineage (NCBI taxonomy): Eukaryota > Viridiplantae > Streptophyta > Magnoliopsida > Asparagales > Iridaceae > Iris > Iris pallida. Next base: position 15,413,257 of record JANAVB010004796.1, on the reverse strand, counting down.
TCAAGGACGAGAATCACTATCATCCTTCTTAAAGACAGGACGAGGACCACTACCGTCCTTTTCAAAAATGTAGTCGACAAAAGTGCCGAGAACATCCTTGTCCGATTTTACTAGAAACGTGCAAGCAGCCATCCTCATGGCTTCTTCTTCTTTGATTTTCCCTAGATCAACCAGGAAGTCCAAGATGTCCCTTGGTGGCTTGGGTGCAGACGAACATTCGCCCGCTTCCGTCTGCTTTGGCTGGTTTGGTTCGGCTGGACATTCCTCCATGATTTCTTCAACCTTCGGGACAATCTCAGCCTTCTTGGATGCATCTTCAGACGACATTTTTTGGTGTTGAAAAGTGAAAGTGATCATTCCATCTAAATTTCTGTTCTATTTATAGGCAGAGATTCTTGAAACATCGAAGCCACGCGTTCTTCGCAACATTTATTCTATTCATTCGACGGTTCACCCGTTCGCTCCATTCATTTGACGGTTCATCCGTTCATCTCGACGATTCATTTCATTCATACACTTTGACGGTTCATCCGTTCATCTCGACGATTCATTTCGTTCACACATTTTGACGGTTCATCCGTTCATCTTGACGATTCATTTCGTTCACATATTTTGACGGTTCATCTGTTCATCTCGACAATTCATTTCGTTCACACATTTTGACGATTCATCCGTTCATCCACATCAGCGACTTGTCACATATTTAATACCTCTGATTAAGTTGTCTACCAAAATAATGATATTCAACAAATTATATGCTGCCATGTCCACATTACCTCTGAGCAGATATAATGAATATAATTATTTTCTATATTAAGAAATATATTATGTCCTGAACCTCTGAATATATTTTCTATCGCTATTATTTATATCCGTAATAGGATATGCAATAAATAATAGAGCCACAAAAATAATGTATTTTCATTGATCAAAATAAAAGGCATTACAAAAAGACATATAATAAAGGAGAAAGTACAAAAGATTTTCACTCAATCGGTGGGGTCATTAGACTGGCTATCTGCTGACAGCAGATCCATCCGGTAGCCGAAAACCAGACGGACAGCCGCAAATAGTACACCACGATGGAAGCGGTCGACTGTACTGGCTCCAGAAACGACATATCGTCGGAGCCAGTAAGTGAGGAAACCCGCCAGCTGGGCTTCCTTCGACATCGGCCTGTAGCCCATCCTCATGTAGCTTTCAATGATGTCTTTCTTAAAAGGAGGATATTGAAGGTCATCCTCAATCTTGATATCCATATCACCATGTGTCTCCATCAGCTCTATCACTTCACTATTACTAAGTGGTCTGATGAAACTGGGATTGCAGTTTTCCTGCTCTTTAGTCTTCTTCTCAATGATATGATTGAGAAAGAGATACGGCAACCATTTGGTGGAGTAGCAGGTGCCGGCTGTACCACTTTTGTAATATAGAGAGCATATCTTGTAGTAGCAGAGGAGTTCTTCAAAGACAGCTACCATATCGGCATTCTCTTGGTGCATTTTGTCCAATTCGTAGTTTGTTGGGACAAACTCTTCATAGGGGATATCCCCCATTCGCAGGTGAGAGATATACTTCATCTCGTGCAAAGCTAATCCAATCTCTCCGCGTGGCGTCATGAAAGTTCCGGTCCTGTAGTTGTATCTTTCCGCCAATGCGAGGAATATATGAGGATTAGGAGGGAAGCCATAAACAGTGGCATACACTGCATGGTACAGATCAATCTCCTTAAGCCGAGCTTAAAATTGAACCAATATCCAATTGGTTATGCAGATCCATCTCTTATTATCTGGATTCACAAGACCTGTCAGCCGCAGATCATGGTCCGGATACCTTCCCTCTACCTTCGCAAACTCATTTGCGAATATCGGAGTTCTCACTGGGAGCAACAGTGAAGAATCTTCCGACGAGATGCAACCGGATTTTAATCCTCTAAGTAAGGAGCAATGACGCTCAGAGGAACTGTAGAATATATCTTTGTGGTCCGGCCCCTTCTTAACACAGATATTTTTCGCTCGGGCTTGCTGCAACGGAGTTATGTCCCATTCCATTCTTCTGGGATAACTCGCGAAAGCATTTCGGGACCAAGGAAGGCATCTGGAGATCTCAGGCAGAAGTATTGTCTTCTCACCCCTCTGGAAAATCCTCTGTTCCATGCGAGGTCTCGGTTGAGAATTCCTGTCAAGAGCCTCACCAAATAAGAACAGAGGCGTCTTATGGGTGACTGTGTCAGCAGTCTGAAGAGGCTGCCCGTTCATCAGACACGGTAAAGTGTCATTATCTTGTGCAGTCAGGATAGCCTGCCGAGAGGATGGTAGGGCATACTGAGGAAATGTCCTGTGCGAAAGATCTTCCTTGTATTCAAGTTCAAACAGGGATCCTGCAAAGACCTCATAGTTGGGATCTTCTCGGAGGTTAACTGCATCAATAAAGAAGGCAAAGATCAATATATGCAAAATTAAAAAGTTTCTTCAAAAGATCATCAAATTTGTGCTGTGTGGAAAAAGTTATCAGATTGCGCCAGCACAGTCAGCTTGCGCAAGTTATCAGATTGCGCCAGCACAATCAGTCTGCACAAGTTATCAGATTGCGCCAGCACAATCAGTCTGCACAAGTTATCAGGTTGCGCCAGCACAGCCAATGTGCGCAAGACGTCAGGTTGCGCTAACATACTTGCGCAAGACATCAGTTTGCGCTGGCACAACCGACTTGCGCAAATTGATGGATTACGCCAACCATTTTGTCAGCGCTTTCCAACCGATTGCGCAAGAGTATAGTTTTCATAAAAATAAAAACTATTGCATGTGCAGCCGAAATCCTAAACTGGGTGGCGCAAATACCATCAATCTCTAAAAAAAGAGAGGTATGAAGGTCTGAAAACATCAAAAACCCTAAAAAGGGTTTCGATCATAGTTTGTCTACCTTGAAGCGCAGGATGACCCATCTCATGACGAGATACTCGTGACGAAACACGAGTCGAGGGTTCGGCAGGGGTCTTTCCCTTATCAGCAGCTGATCGCTTGGGAGCCATTTTTGTCGTTGACGAGAGGATGAAGAAGAAGACGGAGTAGGGAAAAAGCTTCTGTCTCTGGGGAATTTGAAAGCAAGTAAAGGTTTAAAGAAAGAAAAATGAAACTATTTATAGTTTCAGAAGTGTAACGGTCACCTTCAATTGCGCCACAAAAGATGGAGCTAATTCCTCCAAACGCGCAATCAAAGCGCCACTTGCGCAACTTGATTTTAAATTTGAAATTCAAAGTATTTTAAAACTTTGAATATTTTCAAATTTCGAAAACTTTGAAGGGGGTCTTGTATGTCCTAAAAATCAAGTTGCATCTATCAAATAGGCAGAGAATTCTCAATTACGCATCTCATAAATCAACTGCGCTGGAAACAGATTACGCTACAAATCGAATGCGCAAGCCGAACCACGCTACCACCAGAGCGTGCTACACTGACGTGGCAACACCATCATTACCTGACAAAGATCAGATCTTCTGACAACTGACAGCCCGAAGAGCGAGGAGACTGTTCGTTTCTTGTGCCACGCCGCCATGACAGCTGTCTAGCACGGTCTAACTATTCCCATCCAGCGCAATCTGTTGACCAGGTTTCAGCGCAGTCAGAAGCTAGCGCTATTCGGCTAGCGCGATCCATCAAGTTTTCTGAAAATAACTGACATTTATTATATGGTTTCCATGCCATCAATTGCTCGCCACGTGGCAACCGTCTGTACACGACCAAGCGCATTTCAATCAAATAATGCGACGCATCTGAATACAGTTAGCCCACGATCGAGCAACTGCCCAATAGGTCAACGCAGTTTGCAGTCTGTGCAGTCTTTCGCCAGCGCAGTTCATCATGCGCAATCCAGAATAACTATAAATTGGTTATTTCTAGAACTCTATAAATAGAGTTTCAAGTCCTTCATTAAAGGGATCAGATTATTATCAGATCATTATTATCATCATAGATCAGGAGTTCTTGTCTAAGTGTTGCATTCTTCAGAGGCTATCGTCTTCAAAGTTTACATCGTCCAAGGGATAAAGCGATCGTCTTCAGATCGAATTCCTATAGTTGTACTTTCCCAGAATTCAATTGTAATCTTCTTACAAAGTTTGTAAAATCAAGACTTCTTTTGTTTTTGTAAACAGAGTTCTCCATGCTCTGCTGTGCCTCGGCCTGGGCCATCTGGGTCTGCAACATCTGCTGTAGGAGGGCCATCATCTGCTGTGTATCAGTCGGTAGCGGAGGCGGCAGTGGAAGAGTCTCAGGAATGACTATGGACGGTCCTGCTGCTGGAGGTGGAAGACCTCCTGGAACCGTCGCTACTACTCTCGTCTGAAGGATAGAAACTGAGGTGGTAACCCCCTCAACTGCAGCTCTCTCAATCGGAGGTAGAAGTCCTACCGGATCGGGCCTCTCCGGAACAGCACTAGACCTTGCTACCTGAGAGCGAGTAATCGTCATCCTGAGGATAGATTGAAACAAGGAATCAATATGGCACATGATAGGTAATATCAAAGAAGGACAATTAAATTCAATACAAAAGAGTTGTCATGGTAATCAAAAGATCAAAATTTTCTAAAATGTGATTGAGTAACTCCTATCATATCCTAGGTCCTACGTCCTAATCACAGGCTCGTAATTAGTACTCTAAGTCGAGCACCATTATGAGATCGCACTAATTGCGACACAAACCTGCGTGGGCCACCAAAAAAATGTGTCACGACCCACACCCTGATTAGGGGAACGAGCACGTGGTTACGTCCAGCCTACGTCACAGAATCGGCGGTAGAACGCTGTATATAAGGTCTGTAAATACTATGACTAAACAGTATAAAGGTACCTGTACAGTATATACACTCCTAATGGAGGTGACATAGCAATACAGTCTCTATCACAAATAAAACTAAGATAGATAGCATGGAAAGGAAATATGATAGATGAAAATAGAAAATAAGTTTAAGATCCAATACAAGCCCAGAGATATAAACACATCACAGAGTCACAGAAATATAATATAAAATACTACAGTCTGAAAGTACTAGCTGGATCGCAGTCCAGGCAAACCTAACTAAGCTACACTACTCTGGATGTGCAAAGTCTAGTGGCTCTACTATCAAGCCACGGTCCTGGTCTACTCCATCTAACTCGACCCCATAATAGGTCGGGCAATCTGCCTCAGAGTCATCTGTAATATATTAACGGTATCCTGTCAGGAAAATGAGCAAGTACAAACACTAACAGCAGTTCCATATGAATTGACAAATTCTATAAGAGACAGTATAATAAAATATAAGACAAAAATATAGGATAACTTGGGAACTACTCGAAAACTGAGTTACAACCCTTAAACCAAACAAGGACCGGGGTTGTAACCCTTCTCCCGAACAGAACTTAGCCTCCGATCAAGGTACAGCATAAAGGCATGTAGAACATGTGAGTAAATGAATATCATAGCATGGTGAGAAAAGTACTGAAAGTGGAACTGAGCAGGATATAAGATACGATAAATAAATATATAAAATATGTCTTGAATTATTAGAGCATTATGTGATCGGCTTTAGGTATGTTACAAGACAGGTTATCCACTTGGCCCGATAATCACACAAAAATCTCTGGAAAGGATCATGCCGGCGAACCGGGATAACAAGCACATGGAGGAATCTTCTACACCCTACGTGAGGTGAGAGTGGCGCAAGCATAATAGTGACAGGAGGCTTTGATCATATAACTCCTAATAATTCCCCCATCCCCCAAATAGTATCACGGATCCGGACATGGTACCTCATGACACGGGATTCAAAACCAGGGGGCCAGCCCACTCCCAAATTGATGTCTATATAAGTACAACAAACACAAAATATCACCTACATTTATCCTCTATATAATATCTACCCTTTTCCACTCTAACACTAAGGCCAAGTAGCTTTTCCTTAGGAGTTTCACTCTCGGCTTCCTAGGGTAGTAGGATACTAACCTATACTAATATTACCTACCATAAAATCCTAGTACCTAGCTCATCTAACCCATCTTATGACACATGTTGGTTACCCTCACATTACCTTATCCCACTAATATGCTAATTCCCTATTACTTCTCATAGCCTCTCACATACACACACACAACCACCTAAGGGTTTTGGGACTGATTTTGGTATAGGAATTTGTTGAATGAATGAAGTGTGAATAGATGGATGCATGGATGAGTGAGTGTATGTATGAATGAATTGGATATGAGTGAATGTGTATAGGTAAGTGGATATGTGAATTTGTATATGGGGTGAATGAGTATAGGTGGATGGATGAATTGATTTGAATGAATGGAAGGGTGAATAATGAAGGAATGGATGAACAAGTGGATGATTAAATGGATGCACACATGAATGATTAAATGGATGGGGGATGGATGAATTGCTAAGGGGCTGAAATGGGCTGCCAATGGGCTGTTAAGTGGCTGCCCATGGCTGTCCCCTCTCCCCTCCTACACACTGCACAGCAGTGTTAAATACTGTTGCTGCTAAGTAGCAGCCATATAGCTGCTACTGCACTGCTATTAAACAGTCCCATGTGGGGACTGTTACCACCCTGCTGCTGTTGAAATCAGCAGTGCCACTCCCCCCTTTCAATCCTCATTCTCCCTCTATCACTCTAATCCCCTTTCACTCTCCACTTCCTCTCTCAATCACTCCACCACTCTTTAACACTCTCTAACACTCTCAATCTCACTCTCATATCACATTCTCAAATCCCTGTCTCATACTCGAAATCCCCATATATATATATATATATATATTTTATATATATATATATATATATATATATATACATACATACAAGACACATAAATGTACATATTAGAGAGGCACATACATATATATATATATATATATGGCAGGCCAAGGAAGCAGGGTTTCTGGATGTTGGCAACCCCTTTTGCGCCCTGGAAGATCAGGACAAAGACCCAATCAACCACGAGGACGCAGAAGGTAGCAGAGACCTAGATGGGCCCATCATTGAGTCAGGAAGCAACGGATTCAATAGCGCCCCCACCAAAAAAAAGCTGACAAGAAAAACAAAAACAAACAAAAGCAGATGACGGCAAGGACTACCAGGTCCGCCTCGAAGCACAACCAATCCCACCCCCTTTCTCCATCAGATGCTTAACATCATCTCCTGGAATGTAAGAGGGCTCGGGAATAAATCGACGATGAACAGAATTCTCAGTCTCAAGAAGATTCACCGCATTGACCTATTAATCATTATCGAACCAAAAATCCCTCAAAAAAGACTCAAAGCCACTCAACTCAAGTTAGGCTTCCCGCACGCAATCGCGGGCGGCAACGACATCTGGATTTTTCTTGCTCAAGAATTCCAATTCGGCACCATCCACGACTCTTCCCAGGCTCTCACTCACTGGGTTGAACACCCGGCTCTTAAATCCCGATCCATCATCTCAGCAGTTCATGGCAGTTGCGACACCCCTGCGCGTAGACAGCTCTGGGCAGACCTCTTAAGGATACATCCGCTGGGCATGCCGTGGCTTTGCATCGGTGATTTTAACACGGTTGCTTGCTCTGAGGAGAAGTCCGGTGGGCGCCCCCCCCAAGCCAGCTATGGATAATTTCAACAACTTCACCTTCCACGGGAACCTCACCCCTATCCCCTTCATTGGCAGCACATTCACCTGGTGCAACATGCAAGAAGGCCACAGGCGACAGTACTCCCGACTCGATCGGGCGATGATCAACGACGGATGGTCCGACATGGGCCTGATCACCAACCTCTCCCACCTCAACTCCACCGAATCAGATCACTCCCCTCTTCTTGTCCAAATCAAAAGTAATCACTCCGACAACAAGAAAGCTTTCCGCTTCCTCAACTTTTGGCGTCATCACCTGCATTTTCAAAACACCGTTGCTTCGGCTTGGAATTCAGTCTCGGACTCTGATCCCATGACCCGGATGGCGTCTAAGCTCAAAGCCACTCGTAAAGCACTATCATCTTGGAGCAGAGAGGCTTACGGCGACATCTTCCAGGCCATTCGCGAGGCGGAGGACGACGTCACTCGCACGGAGTACTATTTTGCCACTTCCAACTCCGCGGAGACCCGTTCCTCCCCTAACCTCGCCAGAGCCCTGCTTAAATCCAGGTTGAGAGTGGAGAATGATTTCTGGAAGCAAAAAGCCAGATTGACCTGGGACACCGACGGTGACCGCAACTCCAAGTTCTTCCATGCTTGCGTTAAAGGCCGCAGGAACAAATTAACATTACATCGGATTCTCGACGACAATGGCAACCTTATTGACGGCCAGGACGGGATTCAGGTCGCAGCCGTGAACTTCTTCTCTAGTCTTTTCACCAAGGAGCGGGTCGCGAGAGATGAGACGCTATTGTCGGTCATACCCCCTCTCATTTCCGATAAAGACAATAAGAATTTACTAGCATCCATAAATGAGGCGGAGGTCAAAGCTACGGTCTGGTCCATTAACGAGCAAAGTGCCCCTGGGCCCGACGGGTTCAACGGTGTCTTCTTCAGAGCGTGCTGGGACATCATTAAAAATGACTTACTTGAAGCCACTATTGCCTTTCTCCAAGGGGCTAGATACCCTAAAGCAATCTCCTGCGCCAACATCATCCTTATTCCCAAAAAAGACAACCCGGAAACCTTCAAGGACTTCCGTCCGATCAGTCTCTGCACCTTCACCAACAAGATCATATCAAAGATCATTGCCAATCGGATGTCCGACCTTCTCCCCAAGATCATTTCCGAAGAACAAAGTGGGTTCGTCAAAGGGCGCAATATCACTGACAACATCCTTCTGGCGCAAGAAATGATCACGTGCATGAAGTTCCCATCCAGGGGGGGACGTTGCCATCAAACTTGATATGGAAAAAGCATACGACCGTCTAGACTGGCAATTCATGATATGGGTGTTCAGGGCCTTTGGCTTCTCCAAAACTTGGATTGACATCATCTTCAGATCTATCAACAATGCGTGGTTCTCCACCGTGATCAACGGTCAGGCGGCAGGTTTCTTTCGCTCTACTCGGGGGGTTAGACAAGGGGACCCGCTATCCTCCACCATTTTCATCATTGCGGCTGAAGCTCTCAGCAGAAACCTCAACATCATGCCCAGTAAGGCCGGGTTCAATCACTTCCACACTACCACCGGATGCCCCCTCATCACCCACCTGGCATACGCGGACGATATCCTCATCTTCTCTTCTGGAGATTGCGATTCGATTGAGGTTGTCTTGAGCACGATCGCCAGTTACACCAAAAGCTCGGGTCAGCGTGTCAATAATAACAAGAGCGTCATCTACACGCATCACAAAGCAGACAGAACCCACTCCTCCCTGCTCGCAAACAAGACCTCTTTCAGAACGGCCTACCCCCCTTCATTTACCTCGATTGTCCACTAGTATACGGCAGGGCCAACGCCGGCATATATGACCACCTTGCAGGAAAAATCTGCAAACTTATCACTGGATGGCACAATGCAACCTTATCCCCGGGAGGTAAAACGATCCTCATCAAACACGTTTTATCGTCCGTCCCGATGTACACCCTAGCCGTCTGCTCCCCACCTAAGAAGGTGCTCCACTCTATAGAATCCCTCTTCGCCAAGTTCTTCTGGGGTCACAGCGATGGCAAAGACAAACATCACTGGGCCGGTTGGGAGTCGATGGCCAAACCAACTGGCGATGGTGGCCTAGGCTTCAGCAGACTCGCCCACATCGTGGATGCATGCTCCTTAAAGCTATGGTGGAAGTTGCGCACCGAGACCTCCTTATGGACGAAGTTCATGAGAGCTAGATACTCTAGATTCGCTCACCTGTCGGAGGCGAACACTAACAACAGATCCTCGTCATCTTGGCGCCGCATCACTCGGGGACGCACCACCGCAGAACCTCTGATCCACCTTCAACTGGGGGACGGCTCCTCCCTGGCCTGTCGGGAGCGGTGGTTAGGAGCAGAGATTATCCAGCCTAACATTCTTACGCCTCAGGGATGCACCATTAAAGACCTATGGGAGGACACTTCCGGTTGGAATTGGAGGAAGGTCAGAGAGTGGCTTGGCCAGCCGACGGCCAACAATCTTCTTGCAGCGAATAAGTGGATTTCCAACACGCCCGACACTTGGAGATGGTCCCCCAACCCCGACGGGACTTTCAGTTTGGCGTCCGCCAGACGTATTGTTAGAGGGGACGAGGCGCCGAACTTGGTCTACGCCAATTATTGGCAGGCATGCATCCCCATCAAATGGTCCATCCTCATCTGGCGCGCTCTTCGCCGCAAGATTCCGACGGACGACAGCATCGGATCATTGGGATTCAGCCTAGCCTCTAAATGCCATTGTTGCGAGGAGCACAACCTGGAATCAGCCGAACACGTCCTTCTTTCGGGGGAGCTGGCCAAAGGCACTTGGTTTAAGCTTCATCAAAGGCTCCACATGGGTCAACCTACCGGGGGCTTCTACGATCTCTTGGCCTCCTGGTCCCGTTCCCACGGGCATCAGATCGTAGCAGCCGCTGGCATTTGGGTGCTATGGAAAAACAGGAACAAATTTCGTTATGAAGGGCGCCAACTCCCCCCCCCCTCAGATTTACCAGGAAGTCATCAGACATTGCTTCAAGGTGAGGAGGCGTTGCTCTCACGTCTCCAACCAGTTCTGGGAAACCCTGGCCTAGGCGGGTGCTTCTTCCCCTGTCTTTTGTTACGCGTGTGTTTCGCGCATGTTGCTTTCTGTTTTTGCTGTCTGTTTTCTGGCCGCGTTTGCGCGCTTACTTGTATAGGCTTCGGCATTTTGCGCCTTTATTTCCAATAAAAGTCGTCTTTTCTATAATAATAAAAAAAACATCAAAAATATATATATATATATATATATATATATACATTTATGTGTCTTGTATATATATATATATATATATATATATATATATATATATATATATATATATATATATATATATATATATATAACTAACAAATGATATATATACATAAATAGATTATGATACCATATAATACATTAAGAACAATTCTCTAACAATATAAAATCTGAAATTAAAATCACAAATAAATCATTCTCACAACATATCAATATACAAGTGTGTCCAAAATTGGGGATTTCCCACTATGACACAACACAACACAAAGGACACACCTAGAAGTCTCCAAATGGACACGAAATGGACACAAATGGAGATACAACTATAGGGGTCATTCCTATGGGTTCAAAATAATTCTATATGCATGTAGGAATGAAATAGAGAAGAGATTATACCTCCCGGTTGATCGAATCTAGGAAAACTCCTTCCGATACGACACCGACACGTAGAGACCACCAAATGGACACGAACGAGTCCCGAAGCTCCCCAAATCTAGCTAGCTCCTCCTCTTGATGGAAATAGAGAAGAAAAGAAAGGGATTGAGTGGAGGAATGGATTGATTTGATGGTGGAATGAATAGAGGCTCTTCTTAAATTTTGGGGAAGAACAAGAGAGAGAAAATAGAGTGGAATAAAACAAATGGCTCATTCCTATCCCTTCCCAAAGTGGCTGGCCACATGAAGCCTAGGTGTTCCCTATTTGCAATGACTAAAAAGTCCCCACTAGTCTTATTAATTAATATTAGGAAAAGGGTTTAGGTTGAGGCTATTTTAGTCATGGTTTAAGTCTCTAATCAAACTAAACCTACCCATGAATAATTAGTCTAACCCACTAAAATGTCATGTGGGCAATGTCTAACTAATGAGTAGGTCCCACTAGAGTCAAAACTACTCCGGGTCCCCGATACAAGTCAGATTGAGTTGAAATTCGAACCCGACTTAAATAATCCCAAAATATTATCATAAATAAATAAATAATTCCAAAATTATTCTAAGGTGGAAAATGACCAAAATATCTATGTTCATGAAAACTGGGGGTGACACAACGTAACCCTCGTATCGATTCACATCGAAACATTTTATTCGGTCAACATGATTCGTGAGTCAACGTCTCAGCGTAATGTACCGTGCGGAGCGGAACATTACAGGTATGGGAATCAGTATCGGACTATTCCTATGAGTATTTGTATCGGCGATATCAGTAGTATCGGTGGTTTCAGATCGAAGTATAGGATTTTTTGGTATCGAAAAAACAAATAATTATTAATAAATTATTTACATTTAAAAACATATATTTTATACATAATAGAATGATTTTCATTTTTAGTATTTTTGAAATTAAATGAAATAGTAGTCATTATTACCCGATTGGTTTACATACAATAGAATGATTTTCTTTTTTACATGATTTTACAACCTTAGTACGATTTAAACCTTTGTGATTTTTCTTTTTAGTTTAATTTTCTTTGTCGAATTAATCAGAAAAGAGATCCCCAACGTCGGTATCGGTCAGTATCGGGTATCGGTCGTTATCGGATCGGGATATGCCAAACTGATTACAATATTATGAAGGTATAATATATCATATAAGGTCCATCTTTCTAATACTGGATACAATATTATAAAGGTATAATATATCATATGACTAATATATAGTAATTTTCTTCAACTATATATTTCACATGCTTAATTGCCAAGTGTGGGGACGGATGGCTCAGAACACAACCCAACATTCATTCTAATATACATTAGTGTGAATCGTCTATGTTTTGTACATATGGTGTAGTATATGTTCTTATCGTATCTAATATCTGAAGAATGTAACAGAATCAAGATGAACTCACATAATGTAATACTAAGACATCATCTACTACTATATAAGATATAGTGATAGATTGTCATATCATCATTGCCGAGGGTTGAGGGTCGGAGGACAGTCAACTTTATCTACGGCTACATAGTTTCTGTCTCGCCAGTCGAATGGCTGCAGGGACTATGTCCTGATCACCATGTCGTACCATAGATTAATGCAAATGGAGCTGGAGCTAGCTGGAGCCAAAAGACAGAATCAAATCCCTGGGTTCGTCGAAAATACAAAAACAAAGATTAACACACAGTACTAATTCATATCTATTTTAAGTGTGAGAACGGATGGCTCAGAACACAACCCAAAATTTATTCTAGCATACATTAGTGTGAATCATCTATGTTCTGTACATATGGTGTAGTATATGTTCTTATCAAATCTAGTATCTGAAGGATATAACAGAATCAAGATGAACCCACATAATGTAATACTAAGACATCATCTACTACTAAAAGATATAGTGATAGGTTGTTGTATCATCAATGCCGAGAAAAATGGGTTGGATTGTCGTATCTAGAATAATACCAATCCAACCCATTTCATGAATAAAATGTTACCAATTAACCAACCAACAAAACTACTTGTTACAAATATCGGCACTATCGGTGCTTTCGAATCGGAGTATCAGATTTTTCGGTGTCGGAAAACAAATAATTATTACTAAATTATAAGATTTTTCGGAACTATCGGTGACAATGACCAAGCCCCCCCCCCCCCCCCCCCACACACACACCACCCCTAACCCTAACCCTAACCCTATCCCTAACCCCTCCCCCACCAGCCCCCCTCCCTCCCCAGCCCCCCCTCACCCCCCCTGCTCCCCTCCCCCACCAACCACCCCTAACCCTAAACCTAACCCTCCCCTCCCCCCAGCCCCCCTCCTCACCCCCAGCCACCCTCACCCCCCCTGCCCCACCCCCCAGCCACCCCCCACTCACCACCCAACCACCCGCATCCCTCCTGCCCCTCACCCTCCCCCTATCGGACCATTCCTCACCCCCCCAACCACCCGCACCCCCCTGCCCCTCCCCCCGAGCCACCTGCACCCCCCCAACCACCAACAACCAAAATATAGAGAGAGAGAGGGGGAGTCACGTACCGGAGAGGGAGAAGAGTCGCCGGAGAGAGTAAAAGTCGTCGGAGAGAGTGAGAGCGCCGAAGGGGGGAAGAAGAGAGAGTGAGAGAGTAAAATGGAGGAAAATGAATCGTTGGGGGGAATTTAATTAGAATTTAGCGACGTTCACTTTAACGTCGCTAAATTAGTCGCTATTAGCGACGTCATAGCGATGTTTCGCGACGACTAGCTCATGTAACTAATATACGTCGTTTTCACGTCGCTATTTTTGTCGCTAGTAGCGACTATTAGCGACGTTTCACTTAAACGTTGCTAATGTGCAAATTTAGCGACGTTATACGAACGTCGCTAAATTTACGTCGCTAATGGAGCAGATTTTAGTAGTGATTAGTTAGGCTTTCTAATGTCTAGTTATATATATATATATATATATATATATATATATATATATATATATATATATATATATATATATATATATATATATATATATATATATATATATATTACATATGTTATATAATGTATCTATATATGTTTGAGTGTTTGTGATGTTGCTTGGCATAGGGGTCGGGACAAGGGCAACTGTAGGGTTAGTGTTTTGTCTTTAGCTTTTGCATGGTATTCCTTTGTTGACATTGAAGGAAGTGAGCATTAGGGACTTTGGCCTTTAGGCCACTATTCCATGGCAGCAAGAGGAAGGGAAATCATTCCATGTTGTTGTGCAGGCCAAATATGGCCACTGCTTGGCAACTAGAACACTACTCGAGCCATAGTAACAGCAGGACAAATTGTCCAAGCCTTGGGCCATATTGGTTAGGCCAGTATCATGAGTATATCAGAGTGAAGTAGCTTTGGTCGTCTCATATGGAGAGAATGTGTGAGTTAGTGTTAGTTAGGAGGTTAGTTCAGAGGTGATTGGATGAAGTTAATATCAGTAAGAATAAGTGTTCAACCAATTAGGTTATCCAAATAGTGTATCCTAGTAGGTTAGTGTGTTAGTATAGGATAAGTGAGAGTGAGGAGGGGTGTGCAGGCCTTTGGCTATAGCCAACACCCTCACTTGACAGCAGGGGATCCCTTTTCCTGTTTGGTCGAGTGCCTTGGCACTTGGCCATGGTTGCAATGGCAACACTGGCTTGACAGTAGCCTTGTTGGGTTGCATTTGCTTGCATATGGCCTGCAGCAAGCAGCAGCAGCAGCAATGCATTGCTGCATTGCAGCAGCAGCAGCAGAGGCATGCCTTGGCCTCATATGCAAGGGGGCCAGGGGCAGTTGGCCATGCCATGACATGTGGTTGTGTGTGTGTGTGTGAGCAAGGATTTAGGAGAGAGTATCAGAGGTTGTGAACTAGGTTTGAGTATTAGATTCATGTGAGTTAGAAGTTAGTTTCAAGTTTTGTGGGGATATGGGTTAGATTAGAGAGCTTAGGCAAATTAGTATATGTTAGTGTTAGGATATTAAGTATTGTGCAGTGGGGTTTGTTTGGGTATCAGAGATTGAGTGGTATCAATTTTGGGAATGTTGATGAGTTCAGTCCTAGTACTAAGAAGAGTGTCTTGGTTAGTATTATAGACTAGATCAGTGTTAATGTGTGTTTAGTGTTAGTATCAGTAATGTGAGTTAGAGTATTTCTTGTATCAGATGGGTTATGGGGCAAAAGTGAGAGAGGCCTCGTTTAGGTTAGATCGGCTTTACCTTATTTGCATTACATGTTGGCTTTAGATTGCATATGCAGAGGCAGCAGCTGCAGGCCAATGGGCATCTTGCCTAGTAGCTACAGCAGCAGCATCTTGGCTTGGCTTACTTTGCTTGTATTGCTTTGCAGCAGCAAAGCAAGCAGCAGCAGCAGAGAGCAGTGGCAGGCTGCAAGTTAATGGGTTAGTGATGGTTTAGATGTTTGAGTGTTTGTGGGTTAGTAGAGGGATATTAATATACTGTTAGTTCAGATTAGGAGTTTGGGGTATTGAGTTGGTTGATTAGTGGGGTTAGTGACATGTAGGATAAATGGGAAGTTAGTGTATGTATGTATGTATCAGATTTGTGAGGGGCTTATGGGTTTGCCTTGCAAGCCTTAGCAGCAGCAGGGGTATCCCCTTTGGGCATGTGGCTAGGCCACAGGGCCATTTGATGAGGTTGGATCATTTTTGAGTAGGGTTAAAGAGGGATATATATATATGATTAAGGAGTTTTCCTATCAAGCTAAGTGGAGGTATGGCTTACCTATCCACTCTAGGTAATGGCATTGCAAAATCATTACAGGTAATGGTTTGCAAATAGTCTAGGTAATGTGGTTTTCCTATTTTAGATTAAGATTTAGTGTATTTACCTATTAGAATAAGGTATTGGGTAATTACCTAATCAACCTAGGATATCTAATCAAAAAGTGAGAGAGGACAATATTGGATAACACTGGATAATATTGGATAATGTCCTCATTGGTATTGGATAATGTCCTCATTGGTATTGGATAACACTGGATAATATTGGATAACACTGGAATACATTGGCTAGTAACGTGTCATGGTTGGATCCATCGTATCAGTCAGGACGGAAGAAATACTAGTTAGATATGTGATCAAGAACTATCGACAAGTAGTGTAAATCATTGGCTACTAGCTATCATACATTGCACGTATGGTTGAGCTAGCCTTTCTTAGTGTAAATTATTGAATCTCCCAAGCCGATCACATATCTAACTGGTATTCCAAAATACATTGTTTATTATAATTTCATACTTAGTTCACCAGTTACATTGCTCCATCCTTGATATGGCAGTTTCTCTTCCCTTACATGCTCACACAGATTACATTTTCAGTTTATATTGCATGTCTCTTTCCATTATACTATTGTCTCAAACATATTTTCTTCATCGTGTATAGCATTCTCTTTATCACTGCTTTATAGTTTTTATCAATATTAATGGAACTGTTATTAGTTTATGTACTTCACTTCAATTCTGACTGGATAATATTTTTTAAAGTATTTAGAGGACTGACGACCATGCCAGGAGGTTTCCATTTGAGTCGGTGCTCGCTGAGGATGCACCTTTAGTAGAGTTTTAGCTAGTAGCTAGGGTTACGGGACCTTGTCTCCAGTTTATGAGATTGAGTTGTTATATTTATTCAGGACATGTATTGTTTGACTCAGACTTCTAAATTTTGTGTGATGAATCATGTTGCTATTCAATTTTATCTTCTTTAGCATCTATACCAACATCGTACTTATCTTCCTTAGATCTGTGATTGAATTATACAATTTACATATCATATTATTCCTCCGTGCGGAGATGACAGGTTTATATTCAATATGGTTAGATGTTAGATGTTATAGATGACCTATACAGCGTTCTACCGCCGACACTGCGGCGTAGGCTGGACGCACCCACATCCTCGTGCCCCTAAACAGGAAGGCACTGGGGGGCGGCGCCCTAGTGAACTTTTTTTTTATATATATCATTATACTCCAGATTTTTTTTTTTTGAAGATGTTGTCTCCGAACCTCTTTATAATTGTGCCCCCGGTGAATTATAGTCCTGGATCCGCTAGTGCTTTGAGTCTCACTTTCTAACCACAATTGACTAAC
This sequence comes from Iris pallida, assembly GCA_029216955.1. Classification (NCBI taxonomy): domain Eukaryota; kingdom Viridiplantae; phylum Streptophyta; class Magnoliopsida; order Asparagales; family Iridaceae; genus Iris; species Iris pallida. The sequence goes on along the minus strand of JANAVB010004796.1, from coordinate 15,395,833 downwards.
GTTATATTGCAAAAATACCCCATGTGATTATGAGATCTCAATTGAAGAAGATGCAAGTTGGATAAGGTTTGGAGAAAGAAGTTGGAGGAGAATTAGGATTTAAGGCTTAGAGGAAAAAGATGATGGTGGTTTAGGATTAAAGTTTGGAAAATATAATTGCTTCCATGTTTAAGATCATTATTGTCCTAAACGAATTAATTCTGACAATAGTATCAAAATGAAAATAACTAATTGTGGAACCATTATAGTTTTTTTTTCAATAATGGCAATGTAAACATAGGACAAGTAGTCTGAGAGTAGTCACGAGTATTCAAAAGTTCGTCAATATGTTGTCTCCTTGAAGTGGGGATCCTAATTCACTCAAAGAGTAATACTTAAGACCTGGTTTGGGATTCCTGCGCTTTTCAAAAAGCAAAAGCTTCTCAAATGTTTTCAAAAACTGCGCAAAGTGAACTAGTATTCTAAAATTATTGTGCATAACATCTCCTTTTACCAAGACAAACATTTCCAATTTTATAGGCTGTGAACTATTAATTGAAGTGTAGGCATTACAGTACTGAAGATTAGGCTTGTTTACTACTTCTAGCACACAACAAAATATCATAAGCCAGTATGCTTATTAGCTGATAGAGCATTAGTACACAAGTTCTAAGCAAATTCCAATTTCATTTTAGTTTCACCAGGTAATCCTATTACAAAAACATACATTAGAATTGGTGTTTGGTCTCAACTCTATAATCTTAGCCAGCTAATAAACTCAGTAACATACAATTCCAACTAACAATTCCAGCTAACAAACACAAGAAGTTCTAAACAAATTCTACTTTCTAACAAACTTTACCTCTATAATCTTAGCCGAGCTATATAGTCATCTTCATGTAACAAATAGCAATCAGTAGCTTCACAAAGGATACCCAAGTAAGAGACATTAGTAAAAACCTGCTAAATCTTCTGACTTTGGATAACTCGATAACTCCTTCACAATAGTTAGCTTCAAATTTCAGTCAAGCTTCCAAATTGCCTGGTGTCTGCTTACAATATTCTCAGTAAATCACAAAAGGTCTTTGATTCAATTTGCACTCAGCTGTTTTCGCAAACTATATAGCCACTGAAGAGAACTTCCAATATACTCCCAGATTGCTTCATTAGTAGGTGAAACAATTGAAATGTCACAGCTCCTCCAACCAGAGCAATCAAACAATTAACGTGCACTCGAACTTAAACTGAAAACATCATAGGTTTTTGCTTCAGGATCTTGATCCAAGTCAAAAACCAGCTTGACTAGGTCAGACTTGACAGAACTATATGTAATACATCATTAAGAAAGATGTATATCAGGGTTTTGAACATTTAGTAAAAGTTGGTGCAGACCGTAAGCCATTGCTTGTCAAGCTTTCTAACCTTGGACCTTTCATGCTTAAAACCATTCACTTACATCCATAAAATCCGTCCAATACCTCAATCCAACAGCATATGGGTATATATACCAAAATAATCTATAAAATCTTGTTCAATGGAAGCGCTGGTAAAGCAAGCGGAGATCTGTGCACCTTAAACAAGTCCATGGAACCAAAGGAGGATCTAAACAGTAAGAATGCACCCATTGGTTGTGGCAGATATGGCAGCATACAAGGAGATCTTCAGGCTCACGATTGTGGCAGTGGTAACAAACAGAATCAGGGAGCTGCAGAATCATATGAAAAGAAAAACAATTGTTTAATTAAGAACATTCTATGGCCGGAACAGAAATTTTGACTTCGAAGAACTTCAATTCCAGTGTCACTCAAAGTAGGCCTTAGGGAAAATGGGGGTTTTCAGTTCAATGTTAAGTAAGGAACCATTGCTTACCAGGGAGTCATGATTGTAATCCGTGACAGGAGCCATTAAACAGTCAGTTCTTAATGGATTACAGGGAACACTTTGTGAGTAAATCTTTTGATCAGATGAGGTAGTCTCTTCCCATTTTATGATGTGCGAGAAGCCGGTTTTGCAAAGAGGGCATGTTGAGACCTTTCCTCTAGAGTTCTGCAAAAGATAAACGAAATTTAGCAGGCACAGACATTTAATCACTGAACATATAAATTGTCAATTTAAGTATATATTGAGATCCACAATATAAAACTGAAATGATTGTAAGGTTACATACCATACAATCAGCCCATTCTTGAATACATGAATAACAAAACCGATGTCCACATGGCAAGATCCCCCTTGTGGAACAGTAATCTGTCCAGCATATTACACATGAAAAATTTGTCTCTGATGGCTGAGCGACTAATTTACCTTGTTCATCACCTTTTTCTCTTTCGCCGTTCTGATCCCCTCCAACACTACAAAAATCAGGTACTTCTTGTATATCTTCACAATACTCATTCTGCAATGTCTCTGAGACAGATACTGAATTGCAGCTTGGACTATTGGAGTTTTTCAAAACATGGGTATTCTCTCCTATGTCGTTATTTTGCAGGGATGCTTGTCTCCTTTCCCTGAGAATAACCGGAAGATCTTCAGAGGCAATAGTCTCTTGACTTGTCGGTACCATCCTATTGCGAAAATTGTCTAAATCAATGGATACGTGATTGTTAGTCTTGTGAGTGTCATAATTTTCTGTTAAATTGCAATCAAGCATGACAGGATTCAAAGGATAGGCAGGTGCATTTTTCTTTTGAAGGCGACGACTTCTCCGAGCTGTTGCACCAGTATCATCACTCCCAGAAACATCACACAACTTTCTTTTGTTCCTCGAGTAGAATCTAGACTTGGGCTGCTTGCAAAAGAAAGTAACAGTCAATAGATAGCCATCAATGTTTGGTGAAGAGCCGTAGAATGAAGCACGTCTATGAAACAAATTTCAATGAGAACTTGAATTCAACCAACATACTGGCAAACCTGATTGAGCAGATCAGTATAACTGCAAGCAAGTTAATTTAGAATCTCCAAACCTAAAAAGGGACTAATGAGTGTGAATACATCTCTCGAGTTTCCTGAAAATGTACAACCAGATAACTTTTGGAAGGAAAGGTGTTATAATGTCACTTATGACTTGTGAGCAGATAACTTTTGAGCATTCAAGGAAACATTTACTGCTATCTGGTTGAAAATTAGTAGTCTCAATAAAATTTTGAGCAGTCAAGGGAAGTTGATTAAAACTGCTTTTGTCTACCACAGTAAAACCATCCTAACTGGATAATGGTCAACAGTGTTCTATTTTTTTTCCTTTTTCGAGATAATCATATGGATATTCAACCTAGGACACTAGGCTAAATATCAACAGTCAATAGTCAGAAATATGAAGAGAGGTAATCAAACAAGATCTAATAGTCAAGAGTTGGATGCAAATCGATTTGGCAGCATGTGAATATGAAACATATCCTAAGATCCCATTAAAGTTAACCTCTTTAAAAAATTATTTGCATGTACACCAAGAATAACACTTAATAAGATTAATTGAAGCTTTGGGTCCTTTTTAACTTCTTATATTAAAGAAATTGGTAGTCACAGATCCCACTTTGGTTCATAGTTTGCACTATCGGCCAATACCGATCCAATACAACCGATATAGATACAGTTTGACAACGTTTCGATATGATATCGACTGATACCGGCATTTGGGGTCTCTTTTTTCCTTCAATTCAGTGAAGAAAATTGAACAAAAAAAATCAATTAGCAAGGGTGTAAAAGCATTGTAAGGTTGTAAAAACATTTAAAAGAAAAAACTTATCAATCGCAGGTAAACCAATCAGCAAAAGTGACTACTATTTTATTCAATTCCAAAATTACTAAGAAACAACACAAAAAATACTTAAAATTATTCCTAAATGTATAAAAAAAAACTAATTTTTTTAATAATTTATTAACAAATATTTGCTTTATGATACCTGAAAATCTGATACTCCAATCCGAAACCACCGATACTACTGATGTCGTCAATCCCGATACCCATAGGAAGGGTCCAATACCAATTATGATACCAATATTGCGAACCTTGCTTTGGTTGCCTAGCCTTGTGAACTTTTAGAATTAATGTTCGCTCTAATCTTTCTATTTTATATAGTGAAACTAGAGAATAAAAGCACCACTGTGTTCTAATCAAATATATGAACAATTAAACATGAAGAAACAAACATATATTATCTTTTATGACCATTAGGTAAAACTGGTTGCATTAAGAAATATAAAATAATAAATATCATATCAAATATGAGCAAGAATGTGAGAGGCAATAAACAAATAAATTACCCAGTCGTCATGACCATTAGCAGGCTGTGTAGGATTGCCCTTGTTGTTAGATCCATAGTCATGCTTCCTAACTTTTGTTGACCTCTTAGAATTCTTGGAACCCTTCATTTTGTTGTTCAAGCCAGAGGAGTTCTGCAGTATGAAAATATCATGTCAGTTTAAAATTTTGTAAGTGCTAAAATATAATGGCCTGCCAAGGGAGAATATCAGGTAACTCAAGAAACTCACTCGGAAATGGGAAAAAAAAAAAAAATCCATAGTTGTTAGCACTTAGCAGTCATTGGGGCTGTTCTTATCAAGAAAAAATGAAGACAAAGACAACAATGACCTACTTCGTTGAATTCGAACCAAGTTAAGAATTTAAATAGTAATCGCATATCCAGTTTTAATATACTTTGAAAGAAGAGTTGAAGTGGTGGTGGCAGAATTGTTTGTGGGAACCAACATTAAACAAAACATTCTATCACTTGTTCATTTTACAAAGATGAAAATATTACATGGTAGTGGGTCGGTGTCATTGAAAGCAGCAAGTACAGCTGATGGAAATCTAGGATAGATAGGTTACAGTAACTAAAGGATCAGAAATGCATTTTAACGCATTGAAAGGAACTTTCGGCAATTAGGAGAGAAGAATAGAAGAGAACATAAGGAGAATTTAGAGCAGATGGATAAAAATAAAAGAAAATCAATCACAAGGCCTTCTTCAAGATATCTTTATTCATCAAATCTCAATACTGGTCTTAATCCAAGAGATACAGGCCATATTGCTCAGCCTTCGAAGAAACGTATTCCAACTATTAAAGAACATAGGAAATTTAAAACCTAATGCTACATAAAATGTCAGGCTATATTAGCTTGACCTGACTTGAGTGTCTTTGTGAATCCAACATGTCCGGAATATGGCCCTAGTTTGAATTTCAACTCTCAAGTTATTGTCATGATGTTACTAAAGATATGGTCATTGACGTCAAACCTGATCGATGTAAATTAAAATAAATCAACTCCAACTGTAGAATCGAACTAATGCACTCAACATTCAAACCTTAATAATTGATAAGGTTTAACAGTTCTGCATAATTCACCTTCTACGATTTTCAAGTGCTACACTAATTATGATGACAAGTTGTGCTACGGAGGATGTAAATAAGTTGATGTATTCTCACGGCTTTCTGTATTTTGTCGAAATAGAACTCATTAATCAATATTTACATGTTTGGATTCGTAAAAGATAAATCATGTACCAAGAAAACATTAATGGATGAAGTAGTGGTCCTCATATTTGGTCGCCATGGGAAGAAGCACATTGATGTAATACATGTTTTGATTAACCCTATTTTATGTCTCTATGTTGTGCAGGTTATGGAAATCAGCAGGATGAACGAGAATCAATAACAATCTATAAAGAACGACTAGTTAAGTAGAAGACTTAAAGTTCAATGTTGGGATATCAACGGATTTTTTTTCAAGAAGCAGCACAGTAATATTTGCAAATCTTGTATTCATTATTCATTAGAAAATTAATGTAATAAGTTATACTCAATTTTAGTTCCAAATTTAATATTAGTTCTTTAGCAAATATAATGTATTTTATCAAGCAGATTCGTTCTTCACAATCAAAGCAGGATAACAGCCATGAATGATTGAAAATATTAAAGAGATTTTTTTTAATCCTAACAGTGATGATTTCGCAAATAATAAAGAAGTTCGAATGGTGCACCTGGATCTTTGGATAGGAAGAAGGATGTTGGTTGCCGGATCTGCGACCGACGGTAGACGAGCGGCCTGACGGCGGACGGCTTGACGGCAGAAGGCCAGCTGCACCAAGGGAGGGAGACGGACGACCGGGACGGGAGGCAGGATAGCGGGAGCTACTGACACCGCCTGGATCGGATGGCGGATGGCTTGGCGGTGAGGTTGGGGAAAGGAGGAGGTCGAGGGCACTCGATGAACGACCACCCTAGGGTTTCACACGTCCAGGGAGGAAGGGGGGAAGGGGGAGATTAGGTTTCACACTCTAATCTCAAAAAAAAAATAGGTAGCAAGAATTTTTTTTCTCACAAATTTCCATTCATCAATTGATGCCCCTCATATGAAAAGAGCAAGTACAAAAGAGCAAAGTGCTATCCCACAGGCAATGTGGGAACAAAGAGGTGAATAAAAAAGAAACAAACTCTCCACAAGTCATGTGGGACTAAAATAAACCTAATAAAATACTAACTCAAACTCAAAATCACATGAGCAACGATGGATCCTTTCCGAGATGCTTCATGCGCCTGTACATGTGTCGAAAATCTCGTGCGCGCGGTACGATGTCCTCATCATTCTCCCCGGATAAGGGAGAGCTCGACTATGTCGAAGCTGGGGCTCTACTACTCTCATATTACTCTAATGCATCTGGATCAAGTCTCTGTAGATCATATCGGGCTAGCTAAGTGTCCTCAGACTCAGGACGACCTCTCCAACGAACTAAATACCTTGGAATACCACCGCTGCTAGTAGAAATAATATGATCATCAATAATATTTTCAATATCGTATGCTTTAGTAGGTTGTATTTCTGGTAGTAGAGGTAAAGAAGGTCCCTCAAGAATAGGCTCAGGGGTAAGGCCATCAACTAGTGGATTGTCTGGGTTAAAATCTGGACCTTTATATTCAACTAAGTTCTCAATATTAAATGTATAACTAAAATTAAACCCTTCTGGAAGGTCGAGGACAAAAGTATTATCATTAATTTTTGGAAAAATTTGAGTGGCACCCCACTTTTTTTACGCTTATTTAAGGTGCACCCCACAACTTTACAATATTGTATAACACCCCCCACTTTTAACGAAAAACGTCTATTACTAACGGTCAACTCCTTTGACCCTTTATTTTGGACGAAAATACCCTCTCGTTATGCCCCTACCCAACCCTTGCGACCCCCCTCTCCCATTGCTACCGCCGGCAGCCCTCCTCCCCGTCGGCAGCCAGCCTCCCCCCTCCCCCCCCTCCCGCTCCGCCCCCCCTCCCGCTCCGCCCCCTAGCCCCCACTGCTGCGCGATGCTGCTGCTGCTGCCGTCGCTGCCGCGCGATGCTGCCGCCGCCGCCGCCGCGCGCTACTGCTAGGGGACGGAGCGGGAGGGGGGGGGGAGGGGGGTCGGAGCGAGAGGGGGGGTGATGATGGTTGATGGTGGTGGTGATGATGATGATGGTGATGATGTTGGTGATGGTGGTGGTGGTGATGGCCGGAGGGGTCCGGCGAGGTCGGGGAGGGGGGGGAGTGCGACGACGCCGTGGAGGGAGGCCGAGCACGGCGGGGGGCGGGGGACGGGCGGCGGGGGGCGGGGGACGGGCAGCCACGTGTGACGGAAAGGGAGGACACACAAAAGTAGACAAGGGTATTTTCGTCAAAAAAAATTTGACCGTTCGTTTTAGACAGAATTCGTTAAAAGTGGGAGGTGTTATACAATAATGTAAAGTTGTGGGGTGCACCTTATAAGCGTAAAAAAAGTGGGGTGCCACTCAAATTTTTCCAACCTTAATTTTTCTCAGAATTTTGAATGGACCTGCACTTCATACATGCAACTTATTGATGGTTCCTGGAGGAAACCGTTCTAGACGAATCTGAACCATTACATCGTCACCAACTTTGAATTATTTAAACCTCCTCTTTAGATCAGCACGTAGTTTATAGTTGACATAATTCTGTTCAATTCGCTTGCTAATTTTTTTATGCAAATCATGGATGCGAGATGCAAATGCAGATGCTGACTCGGATACCCTGTGGGATGCAGATGTAGGAATAAGGTCTATGGGTTGCCTCGGTTTGTAACCATAAACTATCTCAGCTGGACAGACATCGGTAGACCTATTGACAGAGTTGTTATAAGCAAATTCAACAATGGATAAATGGAGGTCCCAATTTCCTAGATTTTTACCAACTAATGTTTCACAACAGGTTTTTCAAACTTCTATTAACAACTTACATTTGACCGTCGGTTTGAGGGTAAAAGGCCGTGGAAAAGAGCAGTTTTATTTTCATTTTGTGCCAAAGGGCCTTCCAAAAGTAACTTGTAAACTTAACGTCCCTATCTGACATGATGGTCTTAGGTAATCCATGTAATCGAACAACCCCATCAATGTAAAGCTTGGCAATTCGGAAAGCATCGTTGGTTTTGGAACAAAGTATAAAATATGTCATTTTAGAAATCTGTCCACAACCACAAAAATAGAATCATGCTTCCTAACGGTCTTAGGAAGGCCTAATACAAAGTCAATACTAATATCTTGCCAAGGACGATCTGGGACATGTAATGGTGTGTGAAGACCAGTATTTTGTTTTCGTTGCTTTGCTAGCTGACAAGTGTGACATTGACCAACAAACCTAACAACATCTCGTTTAATGCTTAGCCAAAAGAAACGACGTTCTACAGCTTCAATAGTCTTATTGTTCCCAAAATGTCCTGCAAGACCCCCAGCATGAATTTCCCAAACAAGAAAATTCCTTAAAGATGTGCTAGGGATAAGAGATTGTATTATCGCGTAGAACTCCTTATCGTAAGTAGAATAAAGTTGTCGAGTATTATTCAGTTTCTCACTGAAGTAGGCAATTGGGTGATTTTCTTGGGATAGAATTCCACCTATACTAATGCCCGAAGCGTCACAAGTGACTTCAAACACCTTCGAGAAGTTAGGAAGGGACATGACAGGAGCGTCTACCATCCTTGTCTTAATCTCCTTAAAAGTTCTAGCAGCAGCTTTGGTTTCAGGTCATTCCTCGATTGCTCCAATTTTCTCGGGATCAACAGAGACTCCCTCAAAATAGACCACAAATCCCAAAAAAATTACTTTGTCTGTGAGAAAGGTGCACTTCTTGGGATTAGCATACAATTGTTCTTTTTTCAAGACAGAACAAACTTGACGTAGATGGTCCAAATGTTGCTCACGAGATTGGCTATAAATGAGGATGTCGTCAAAATATATGACCAAAAAGTGTCCCATGAAAGGTCGTAAAACTTGTGTCATAACTTGCATGAATGTACTCGGAGCATTACTCAACCCAAAAGGCATAATCATCCACTCATATAGACCATCCTTCGTCTTGAAGACAGTTTTCCACTCATCACCCGGTCGGACGCAAATTTGATGATAGTCACTTTTGAGATCAATCTTAGAGAAAATTGTGGCTCCAGACATCATGTCTAGCATATCATCTAATCGAGGGATCGAAAATCGATACTTAACGGTGATCTTATTGATGGCACGACTGTCTACAAACATGCGCCAAGTACCATCATTCTTGGGTGTCAACAAGGCAGGTACTGCACAAGGGCTCAAATTCTATCGTACAAATCCTTTCATAAGCAACTCGTCAACTTGTCTTTTTAGTTTCGCATGTTCATTTGGGTTCATTCGATAATGTGGCAGGTTGGACAAACTTTCTCCTAGCACAAGGTCAATTACGTGTTGAATGCCACGCATCGGGGGTAAGTTATCAGGAAGGTCTTTAGGAAAGACATCAGAAAACTCTATTATATGAAGGATCTCGGTAGGAGTCAATTTGTCGGAGTTTTTAGGAACTTCACGGGCGGTGAGAATAAAGATAGGTGTTCATTTGGTAATTTCACGAGTCATCTCTTTCGCACCAATTAAATTCAACCCCTTGGATTGCTTATTTGGACTGGGTTGTGGTTCACTAGTTTTCTGTTGTATAGGATGAATCTTGATTTTTTTTCCATCATGCTCAAACATCACCATGTTGGAACGGCCGAAAATATGAACATCATTATCGTACAACCATGGTCTCCCTAGGATTATTTGACCTATGTCCATTTCTAAGACATCACACCAAATCTTGTCCTTATAGATTGCAAATTGAAGTAGAACACGACACCTTTCTTGTACTTGGAGGACAGTGTCATTGATCCAAAACACCTTATAAGAACTAGGATGTGGAACGACTTTAAGGCCCACTTTAGATAATGCATTAATGCAACTACCACTATCTACAATTACCGTGCAGTTCTTATCTCCAATCCTTGTAAAAGTGTAAAAGATCGTATGTCGTTTCCAGTCATCGCTAACCTTAGGTTGAGACAAGGTGCACCTAACAACAGCTAATGTAGAAGACCCTATGTAACCTAAGACAGCATCATTTTCTTCCTCAAAATATTCTGCATCTTCATCAATGTGATGAACGTAGCCCTCATCATCGGGTATTGACTCATCTTCAAATTGTTCCTCAATCAAATTGATCGTAAAAGGACTAGAACAATTTGCAGCTACATGTCCATACCCTTGACATTTGTAACACTTTACGTTTGGGCCAATTTTTGGGGCCAATTTTTGAGAAATCCTTCTCAACACTCTTGTCTTTCGTATCTACCCTAGGTTGGGGTGGATTGGAAATAGTTCGATTAGGGTATTGGTTTGTTGATGACCGTGAACCTTGTTGACGAAAATCTTGACTCCTAAAACTCGAATGTGGCTTAACTTCGTCTAGATCTTGAACTAGGGCATAAGCTCTCTCTAATGTGTCAATGTCTCGTGCGAACAACTCAATTTTTAAACCAGTTCGTAAACTTGTTCTAAATCTAGACAAAATTTGTTTAGGAGTCTCACTTTCGATAGTGCTACACCTTACCATGAACTCGTCAGATTTTGCTACATACTTTTTAGCCGACATGTTTCCTTGGCGTAAGAGGTTCCACTGATCTAATAAACGGGAATAATAGGAGGAAGAGATGTATTTTTCCTTCAATTGTTGTTTCATTTCAGTCCAAGTCCTCACGGACAACTCACCTCTTATTTCTCTCAAGTGTTCTATATTAGACCAATATTGACTAGCTTGGCCAGTCAATCTCATAGCAGCAAATTTTACTTCTCTCCTCGGTTAAGGTATACCACTTAAAGTAGCAGTTCATACCTTTAAGCCAATCCAAAAAGTATTGTGGGTTGAGTTTGTCATCAAAGGTCGGCGCCTCAACTTTAATACTCCTCAAATATTGTTCGTCGGGGTCATATCGTTGTGGTCGATGATTTTGGTTTCGTCGCAGGGAGTGAAAAACCCCCGGTCGTAGTCAACTTGATGGTCATACTCATTCCTATGAGGTGTCTGACTACGCACTCTTACTATGTCATCCCCCCTGCAGGGTACGACTTCGTGCTATCTCGATTCTGATGAACCTATCATTTGTTTCTTTTTGAAATTCAGTTAAGACTTCGCGGGTAGCCCTACACTCTTAAGCAATGTTACCCATTTGTCCCATCAACGCATCTAACTTTCTAACTAACTCGGGGTCCATACTGTCCTTAGCTGAGTCGTGTGTCAAATGCAAAGGGTTACTTGACTCTCGGGGTGAATGACTAGTTTCACCTAATAAATATGAATGACCAGATCGTGTAGGCATGCACTACTTAAACCTAAATGAATGTTGTTAATGCAAATGAATTTTTTTTTAAATGAGATGAAATACTAAACTCTAAAATACATTTTTTTTAATTAGCTCCTAAACTTTTCAGGATTAAGTGAATGGACCTCTTCACTGGCACGAGGCTTACTGATATCATATCACACCACAACCGCTTCCTTCAAAGACCTAATAAGCTCCATCTGGCCGACAACCCCGAGGCACTGGCACCAGAAGTCCTTAAGGCCAATGTCTAAATCAATTTTAAATTTAGTTCAATGTGATTTGTGGACTATGGATAGGTGATGAAATTCCAACCGTATCTTGTAGGGGTTTTGCTCTTAAAATAATTTATGCAAAATGATCTAAATGCACAAACCTGACTTTGATACCAAATTGATGTAATACATGTTTTGATTAACCCTATTTTTTGTCTCTATGTTGTGCAGGTTATGGAAATCAGCAGGATGAACGAGAATCAATTACAATCTATGAAGAACGACTAATTAAGTAGAAGACTTAAAGTTCAATGTTGGAAAATCAATGGATTTTTTTTTCAAGAAGAAGCAAAGTCATATTTGCAAATCTTGTATTCATTATTCATTAGAAAATCAATGTAATAAGTTATACTCAATTTTAGTTCCAAATTTAATATCAGTTCTTTAGCAAATATAATGTCCTCTATCAAGCAAATTCGTTCCTCACAATCAAAGCAGGATAACGGCCATGAATGATTAAAAATATTAAAGAGGTTTTTTATCCTAACAGTGATGATTTCGCAAATAATAAAGAAGTTCGAATGGTGCACCTGGATCTTTGGATAGGAAGAAAGATGTTAGTTGCCGGATCTGCGACCGACGGTAGACGGACGGCCTGACGGCGGGCGGCTTGACGGCGGAAGGCCAGCTGCACCGAGGGAGGGAGACGGACGACCAGGACGGGAGGCAGACAGCTGGGAGCTGCTAACACTGCCTGGATCGGATGGCGGACGGCTTGGCGGCGAGGTTGGGGAGAGGAGGAGGTCGAGGGCGCTCGACGAACGACCACCCTAGGGTTTCACACGTCCGGGGAGGAAGGGGAGATGGGGGAGAGATTAGGTTTCACACTCTAATCTCAAAAAAAATAGGTAGCAAGAATTTTCTTCTCACAAATTTTCATTCATTAATTGATGCCCCTCATATGAAAAGAGCAAGTCTATATATAGGCATACAAAAAAGCAAAGTGCTATCCCACAGACAATTTGGGAATAAAGAGGTGAATAAGAAAGAAACAAACTCTCCACGTGTCATGTGAGACTAAAATAAACCTAATAAAATACTAACTCAAACTCAAAACACATGAGCAACGATGGATCCTTTCCAATATGCTTCCTGCGCTTGTACACGTGCCGAAAATCTCGTGCACGCGGTACATGTCCTCATCACACATGCTCAAGCCTATAAAATATGTTGCTTATATAGATCAATCCAAGGATGGTGGGTTGTTACTCTTCCTGAGTAACCATCGTACTCTAGAGTAGCACCAATCTACATCAAATTTTTATCTTCTTATTGTATTGAAAACATTATCCTGGTTTGTCTTCACTTAACATCTGAGAATAGAATCTCCCAATTAACTGAGAAACCGTCTGCATGCCAATCAATGTATCAAAGCGTTGATTGCCTTGTTCTTTTCATTCTAGTAAACTCAACTAATTATCCCACAATCATGATATGACAGATCTATGACACTAGGACCTCTAGTTCATAAGAACAAACTGGAAACCCCGGTAATGACACTAGAACTAGTGAGATTTAGGATCAGGTTTACATAATGGAAAAACTTCAAATATTCCAATTATGCAGAAAGAGATAGAAAGGAAGGAAAGAAGGGTATAGAACAGTTAGGAAAAAATGATAAGAAAAATGAATATAAACAGAGTATAAATTTTCTCACAACATTTTTATAACTTTGAAGTAGTTTTATTAACCAAATCTTGTTCTTTAGGGATGGGCTGATTCCTATATGTGCAAGTCAGATTATAGTTGACTCCCTATAAACTGATCTTACCTTTAATAAATATGGATTTCATACCACTGCTCCCATCCAAAAACTTTCAAGCTATGGTAAGTTAAGTTAAATTGGCTCTTTTTGTAAATCAAAAAATTTGAAGTTGCATCGTCTTAAGCGGTTCACACACGAATGCATACATTTGGAACAACTGGTCATGCATTAAGAACTACCCAAATTTACCAATGGATTTTTCACCCAATAAAAGGAGGCACATTAATTCATGCTCAATATGAAATAATGGAGGTTCATTGTGCATGGAGGTAGTACACCATAAGAGAATCAAGTCTTAATTTCTTAGTATCACGGTTGCTGCCCATATACAAAAGAAGATGGTTATTAATTTCTCAAACTCAATGACCCATCTCATGGCAAGGTATGTCCCACACCGCCTCATGGAGAGTGAAACTCTCCCTTTATGGGTGTTTCCCTCCCTTTGGGTGCCTTTCCTCTCCCTTTCCAGGCCAATGAGCCGTGATCAAAAAAGAAAGAAAGAAAGGATATACTTCATCGTGACTCTCCAAAAGTATGTTTATGCATCTAACTATCCCAAGTTAATTTCACTCAAAGAAACAAATATTATGTTGGACTTGAGAATTAACTAATTCAAAATAAACTGACTCTCTTTATTGTGAAAAATTTCCAGTTGGAAATTAAGAACCCTATCTGGATGAATTGTTACATCAATAACCCATCAAACTTGAAGATGGCTTAAAAAAGTTTGCTTAGAAAATAAACCATATGAGGCAAATCAGCCAATGAATTTCTTTATATAAATTAAGGTATTCAACCATCATGATCTTAGCATGAGACCATTCAACTGAACAAATATTCAAAATGTTGGTTTTCATGTTATTTGGCAAATACTTATAAGTTAGATTATTACACTAATGGGGAATCCACCAACATCGGCACAGTTAACTATAACCAATAAGCTAGCTCTTATTATCGTATCATTATAAGGTGGGACATGCTTAAAGCAATGATCATATGTAATTAAATGCGGATACGGAACCATTCATACATTGTCTGAAAGTGAACAATAACAATATAACAAACTTTAGAAGTCACAGTGAAGTATTCATCTCACCTCATTAAATATATGGGAATCAGACCATTCCAAATCTACAACCTGAAAACAAGTTGCATCATATTTATCTTCTATTCTTCTGAAATCCAAAGCATTGGACTGATCAGACAGAACCCTTTCACTGCTTGATACGCTCTTTTGCTTGCCATGTCTATCCAAAACAACAGGCAATTGCCACGATATTGGTCCTGCTTCTATTCCACTGTAAAGGTCAAAAGAAATAGAAAGAGCCATATAAATAAACAAATCATAAGGTCATAATCGGTGTTGTATTTTATAATAGTTGGTCACATGCTTCCCTTTTAAATCCAACATGTTCACCAACAATTACATCATTTGATGAAGAAGCTTCTATCATGTTCACTAAGCTAGCTTGCACGGATATTCATCCAAATGACCAGAAAAAATCAATCTCCTTCATCCCAAAAACATCAAAATCAGCAGCCACACCAGTCCCATCTTTTCGACATAATGACTATTTGTGTTTGTATCCTTGTCTAACATGTATCTGACACAATACTTCGTCGACACTCATGCCATATATGATCCTCCGATGTTTACATTCCAACGAGACAAAAACATGGTTGAAAGTGATTTGACATAGTCGTGATCATACCAACGAAGATTGAGATATTAAAAAGTAACATTTCTTGCAGTTGTCCTTCCTAGAACATCTTGGTGAACGTAATTAATATCCAAAAATCACCGTTGGTCGGCATCCTCCTCGTCCTTATTTTCAGAAGACCCATTGTCAAAGGAATACTTTGTGTGTGGGTGGGTGGGTGGGTGGTTTGGGGGGGAGGGGGATGGATGTTATCTTACTCGTATTGGTCAAACACACACGCACACCCCAACCGAGCTATCCCAACTTAGATATAGCTATTATTCGGTTCTAACATGTCAAATGTATATACTATAAAGATATGTTTTCATGTCTACAATTGCATGTGAATGGATCAACATATCCATCAAAAATCATATGCCCATATTGGAAAAAAGAAAAGACCAACAGAGAATCTCCCGTGTGGAAGTAAATCACATCAGAATACAAATAGAGCACCATTATTGAAACAGCTTAGACATTTGCCACTTATTTTTATAAAAAAAAAACTGACAAAAAAAGAAGCAACAGTATATATATAACTGTATCCATGTTGTACACATTCTAAATTTTCTTAAATATTGTATTTTGAATCAATTATTGTATCTGTCTATGTAACCTAGTCACCAAGTATCAACCACACCCCAACATGTTATTTCTTTTGCGTTTCTTACCAAGAATAGACATACTCCAACTTGTATAGTTATATACATGTTAGCTATACACACACACACACACACAAATAAATAAAAATCTACCAAGTGGAGGTAAGTCCTATTAATTGTCAATACACACAATTACTGAACAATACCCTTACTATTTCAACAACAGGATATATGATCATGAACTCCAAAATAGCCCCATACCTAATAAAAGACGTGAACTTGTTAGGCTTAGATGTAAATGCTCGAGTTTCGCATGTACCCCAGGTTAACCATTTTGGCAGGGGTACAGTCAAGTGGTGATGCACATTGGGTCGCATGTAGGCCCTTGGACCGGTGCATGACAAAAGGTAATAGCTACCTAGCGGATTTGTGTTCCAGTGTATATGAGGCCATCTGCATGGGCAATAAAAAGGATGTTGCATCTTTGACTTGGAGAGATTTGTGAAATACGGAATAGTCCCATTTTTGTTATGCTTATACACGAGCCTAATAATGTGCATCCGGTTTGACCATTTTGGCAAGTGGATAGCCAACTGGTGATGCACAGTGAGGCTCATACACGGGTCATGTCCGGGAAAGTCCATGAGCCAGGGCATGACACTGTCTAACCTTCATAGGTATATACAAGTTACCTACATTTAACAGTCTCCCAAGAAAGGAAAGCTGTTTCATTTGTGAAGTAGGAAGCACGACTCACGACACTCCAAAAATACACTAGGACACACCAAAATAGGTGTTGTGTCCGTGTCTGTGCAACATATTTTATGAATAGAGCCAACTATATTAACATACCCTTACTAATTTCGACACCAATAACGTAATAAAAGTAACGATTTTTAACAAAAAAAATCAAACAAGCAGTACAGTTCATATACCTCTGCATGGAATAAGGATCCTCAGGGAGTCGCCTCCCTTCCTTCAAGCAATCCTCGAACCAGCGATGGCTGACCATCTGTGTACCCAACTGCCTAGCCAGATAGTACTTCTTGCCTTCGAATTTCCAACACACCTACATCGGCACCACCGCACAAAATTCGATTAGAATCAAGAACCCTGACAAAAAATTTACTCATTAAAGAGAGAGAATTTGTCGAACCAAAGGAGCACCTACCAGATGGGTGGTGGATCTGCCCATGGCCCCGACGTAGCTCGCGCCGGTCCGCGCTATGAGCTTGATGAGCCTGAACCTCTCGGTGCCGTGGTAGCCGCTGACCGTGGCGACCACGGACTCCATTCCTGGAACTGCAGATGGAAGAAAAAAGAGGGGAAATTTGAGAGCAGAAGTTAGAGAGGAGACGGAGAGGGAAATGAAGCGACCTTCGGATTGGGAGGAGGAGGAACTCATGGATTTTTCGTTAGGGTTAGGGATGAGGAAATTAGGGTCAGGTTTTTTTTTTTTGCCGGGAATTGAGAAAATTTTTGAAATTTTGGAAGTGGAGCAATGTGGATGTGATGCTCCGACGGGAACGGACGACTGATTTCTAATAAATAAATATTTGCAACGGCTAATATTGGGTGGTTGTCCGTTGCTGTTACGTTCTACAGGCCTATGGGTTAACAGGAAACAGTAGTGATTTACGGACCGGGAGATTGAGGCTGATGTGGCAGTCCTTCGTTGAACTCAAGTGGAACATGGGTTTAGAGCATCTCCAACCCTATTGTCTTATTTTGTGTTGTAAATCCCATGAGACAATGTATTTTCTATGTGGCAAGATTGACATTTACATAAGACAATGTCTTTTCTATGTGGCAAGATGACATTCACATAAGACAATGAGATAAAAATATGTTCTTCAATACAAAAGTTTGAGAAGACAATAAAATTAATTTTTTTTCAACTTCCAAGACAACTTTTTCACTTCTTCTTATATATATATATATATATATATATATATATATATATATATAATTGATGATGTGGACATAAAGTCATTGTGCAGTGCATTGTCTAGATCTAGACAACCAACTTCACATTCTCCTTGCCATGTCATTGCCATGTCAACTTTACACTTTATTTCACATTTGTATTGGAGAAGTACTTTTGAAAAAAATGCTTGTCATTCCTATGTGGCAACCATTTTTTCCAAAATCACAATAGGGTTGGAGATGCTTTATAGGAAACGATAGTGATTTACGAACCGGGAGTTTGAGGTTGACGTGGCAGTCCTCCATTGAACTCAAGTAGAATCCGACGTTCGTTCTCAAGGAGCCGGATCCAATAATAAACCATCACGTCAGCCCTCCATATTGGAAATGAAGTTGTTGGAATTTAAAATTTTTGAAAGTAGCCACCGGTTATTAGTTTCACTATGCTAAAATGTCAGGTGCCCTTGGTTAAGAGCATCTCCAACCTTATTATCTCGTTAAGTGTTGTGAGTCTTAGGTGGCTCCTATGTGGCATGAGCAAAAAGACAATGTCTTGTTTATGTGGCAAAATTATATCTCAAAAGACAATGAGATAGAAAAATTCTCTCCAATGCAAAAGTATTGAGGAGACAATAAAAAATATTTTTTCCAACTTCCAAGGCAGCTTTAAGACAACTACTCATCTTCTTTCTTTTTTCTAATATTTTTTATTCATAATTGATGACATGGAAGAGAAGACATTGTCAAGTGCATTGTCTAGAACAAGACAATCAACTTCATAATGTCTTCTTTCATTTTTGCCACATAAGCTTCACAATTGACTTGACAATTGCATTGGAGAAGAACTTTTGAATAAAATTTTGTCATTCCTATGTGGCATTAACTTTTTTTCCAAAGTCACAATAGGGTTGGAGATGCTCTAAGGGAGTAGATGTGCTGTTCTACATAATATCAAGGCTAAATTACAACTTGATACCCTCAACTGTTCGAGTTTTTCAATTTGATACCCTCAACTTTTATAGGTACTAACTTAATACCCTAAAAAAATAAAGACCAAATTACCCATGTCTTTCTCACCCACCCTCTCGTTGCTGCTCTCATTTTCCCTCCCGGCTGATCCCCTCACCCCCATCCGGCTACTCCGCCCTCGCCCGTCCCTGGCTGCACCCTCTCTCTCTTCGCGCTAGCATTGTCGTCGCCGCTACATGCGGAGAGAGGGGGAGCGGGGAGCGGGGAGCGGGGGTGCAGCCAAGGGCGGGCAGGCAAAGCAATCGGGGGGGGGGGGGGTGGTGGGGGCAACCGCCGCAGGGGTTGGGGGGCATGGGGAGGCGCGGGGGGGGGGGGGGGGGTGTTTGGGAGAAAAAAGAGGGACAATTTTGTCTTTTTTTAATTTTTAGGTATCAACTTAAAAATATGAGTTGAATGAGGGTATTAAATTAGTACCTATAAAAGTTGAGGATATCAAGTTAAAAATCTCGAATAGTTGAGGGTATCAAATTGTAATTTAGTCGATATCAATTATGTCATTGTAAGACAAGAACATGATTACTTCTGCTTATTATTTTGAAAAGCAGGCTAACAACTACTTAGTAACAGCAGTTCATTAAAAAGAAATTTGAAAAGTTGCTTCAATTTAGAGAGCGTCTTTGAAAACAGGTAGAAACTTGCTTACAAAAGTTGCACAGGCACAAGCCAAAGGCTTCGTCAAAAGTTGTTCATCAATATTTTTTTGAAAAATTTTGAGTGGCACCCCACTTATATTACCCATATTCGTAGTGCACCCCACATTGTTCCACATATACATAAGTCATCCCACTTCTAACAGAAAAACGTCAAATAATAACGTTGGTGGCCTTTAAAACACTTTTTATGACCGTAATACCCCTCCCCCCTTTCCTTGCTGTTGAGTGGAAGGAATTTATATTGAAAAACCTGAAAATGCCCTTCCTCCTATAAATTCTCGGATTTTTCATTAACCGGATTCCTTAACCGAATCAGGCGGAGGGGGAGGGGAAAGCTCACCGGATTCCTTAACTGCTCCTTGTACCATCCCTACCACCAGACTCCCTTCGTCCCGACCTGTCCTCGTGCCTGCCCGGTTGTTGCTTCTCGCCACCGCCACTCTTCTTGTTCCGCTCCCGGACATCAAAAGCCCGCCTGCGGTCGTGTGGGGACCGGTCCTTGTGGTCCCTACGACGAGCTCTTTCCGTAGGAGACCGATCAGCGTGACTCGGAGTGCGGTCTCTGTAACGAGATCTTTCCACAGGAGACCGGTCCGAGTAACTTGGACTGCGATCTCTATAATCATGATGGTCCCTGTGATCATGATGTCGAGTTCGAGTTCTTCCCAAGGGAAACCGGTCAGAATGACTTGGAGTACAATCTCTGTTATCGCGATGGTCCCTGTTATGACAGTAAAGGTGGATTCCCGTGAGACCTCTCGGGATAACCATCTCGAGGTGGAGTTCTCTCTTCTGACTTCCTTCGGCTCTTCGACCGTGTGCTATCGCTGAGCTCTTGACGGCACTTCCGACCACTGCTCTCAGATTCACTACAATGCCGTTTCTGCCAGCTTTCCAAGAGGTGGTCCTTATCTCGGGTCTTCCCGTTGCTCGATTCGTACTTGAACTCGCCCGGTTCTTCTTCGGGAGCCCGAGAGGATTTCCTGGAATCGGAATTCAATGGAGAAGACAGTAACGGCCGCTTTCGACTATCAATGTCGCTCCTCCGAGCACCGTCTTTCCTCCTGTGACCGCTTCTCCACTTCCAACTTGGGCTCTCTTTTCGTCGGCCTCTCCGGAGCAAACTCCCCCTTCTCAAATTCGGACCTCGACACTGCACCGCCGCCCTTCTTCCGCCTCCTATCAGCTTCGCTCCTCCTCGCCGGCTTCTCCGGCACGAACTCCCCCAGCTCCACCTCGCCCCCATTGAACTCCTCCAGCTCCCCGTCGCCATTGGACCGCCTCTCCAGCTCTTTCCCCCTCGGTTTCTCCTCCAAGCTCCGGTCTTTTTCCGAACAGGCGTCGCCTTTCCTCATCTTCTTCTCGGAGCAGAAGCAATTAGAAGAGGAAGAGAAGACGCTCTCCGCGGCATGCTGACAGGGCGCAAGCGTGAGTCCTCCATCGCCCATGGAAAAACCTGAATTTAACTCTAGCTCTCGCGTCCCCGGCCGGGGCTCTCGATGCTCATGCTGATCAAAACCCTAATTGCACAAAGGAGACAAAATTAGGGTTTCTTCCACTCAACAGCAAAGAAAGGGGGGAGGGGTATTACGGTCATGAAAAGTGTTTTAAAGGCCACCAACGTTATTATTTGACGTTTTCTGTTAGAAGTGGGGTGACTTATGTATATGTGGAACAATGTGGGGTGCATTACGAATATGGGTAATATAAGTGGGGTGCCACTCAAATTTTTTTTATTTTTTTTAAATGTCAACAGCCAATAAATTGTTCCGTAAATTGATTTTTTTTAATTTCTGCAATTATTTAAAATGACCTAATTATACATCACAATAACAACAATAAAGGTTTATCCCAAATTTTGGGAGTCAGGCTGTTCTTCCATTCAACTATCATAAGAGGACCATGTTCTCTAACACTAAAAAAACAACATTCGCCAAATTAGACATGCAAAGATAAATTTCAAGACCAAAAAAAATACAAAAATTGTCCATAAAACCAGCACTTGCCAAAAAAAAAAAAAAAAAAAAAGCAAAATTAAATTAGTAGCAACATTTGAATGAAACACCCATCCTTTCATGACTAGTATTAGGGGCTGTTTGGTTAGTTGGGGGTGGGATGAAACTGACCATTTTTTGCTCAGTCCCTTGAAAGTGAGATGAGCTCCTGTGTTTGGTTGCAGAAGGATTTGGGGGTTGGAAGTGGATGAACTGACGTGAGGCAGTTCCTGTCGGGGAACTCTCCTTCACAAACCACCTCCCACCAATTTTGTTGTGAACTCCTCTTGAAACTGGCAAATAAAAGGAGTTAAGGAGTTCTTGAGGGAGAGGGGGTGAAGCTGCTTCGACTGCTGCCACCGCGTGCGACCACGGGAGGAACCGACGGAGGGACCACCGCCACCGCGTGCGACCGCCGGAGAGAAAATAATGTTGGCGGCTGCGTTGGTGATGGCAACGTCGGGTCGGAGAAGGGGCGGAGGAGAGGGAGGAGAAGGTCGGTCTCCGGCGGCGGGGTCGCGCGAGCTCGGGTAGAGGGGAAGGGCAGAGGAGAGGGAGGGGAAGGCGGAGGGGAGGGGCTCTAGCTCCGGTAGGAGAAGGGGCGACGGTCGGTTGGAGAGAACTCCAGGGAGAGAGAGAGAGGAAGAGGGAGAGAGGGAGAGGAGAGAGGAAGAAGAGTCTGGAGAGGGATAAAAGAGTCCAAAATATGCGCCCACAATATAGGCAGCTAATTAATAGCTAATTAGTATGTAATTAATATATTGTGATAATTAACAACTAATTATGACAGCTAATTAATAGTTAATTAGTTGATAATTAATATATTCAATAAATATCTGACAACTAAAATAGTCAATAATAAATAGCTAATTATAGTAATTAATTTAATAATAATAATAATAATAATAATAATAATAATAATAATAATATTATTATTATTATTATTATTATTATTATTATTATTAATTAATTTAATTATTGGTTACCATATCTAATTCCAACATCCACTTTCAACCACCATCCAAACAACTTAACTCGTTTTTTCACCACTTTCAACAACCATCCAAACATCAAACCTATTTTTTTTCCACTTGCAGGAGACAAAAAGTACTACATCCAAACACATTTTGGAAAGTGTCACTTTCACACTTTCAACTGCAACTCATCATGATGTAAGTGTCACTTTCACACTTTCAAAGAGTTACATCTATCCAAACAGCCCCTTAATGACAGGGTCATTCTTCATTGCACCCATCACCAATGGTATATAGTGTTTTGTTAACCATAGTCCTGATTCAGCTCCAATTACTCGGCTTACAACCAAATGAAGATGCAAGCAAAAATTTCCGCAGCATTGCAATTGCAGCAAGTGTAGTTGTCTGCATAAATGCAGTGCAGAACCAACTGTAACGAGTCCCCAAATGGAAAGCACTGCCTACTGTGTTTCAGTCTGATACTGCAACAGGAGCTTATATGAAATCCCAGAGTAACTGAAGCAACACTAACACAAGTAGCCAGATTTTAGGCCAACACCAATTCACAATAAATTACACTGGCACACATCGACAAGAATCCCGGATCTAACAAATCGTGTAGGTATGAAAGTTAAACATGCATACCATCCAGGAGAATTAAAGCAACGAACACTGACAGCACATCGTAAAAAAACGATGGGTAGAAATTATATAAAACCCACAATGAAATATCCTTGAAAAATAAGAAGTCAGCTGCTGCTCAACATATCATCAGTACGGAATATTATAACTAGTCGGATGCATTATCAGACAGATTCAACTGACTTGACATGTCCATTGGAAGATCGCTCGGCCGGTTGTTACTCTTCTGAGTTTGATTTGGTTGCTGGGGTATCAGCTCCCATCTCGGTTTTGAGCTCAGTTATGCTCTGCTCCAGCTCATCAATCCTGCTTCCCATTTCGTCTAGTGGATTGCAGTTAAGTGACATACTATAATCAAGCAATGAAAGGCCACAAAATCTCCATCAATCCATGAAGATTGGAACTCTGGAAGAGTTTTCTTATTGATGGAGGGGTTTAGAGGGGAAAATAGGGCAATTTTATGTAAGAGGCAAGACTGGTGTCTCGCTTCATAGTATCTACACAATGTAATTCCTGTAAAAAATTTAAAATTTTGCAATGAAAAGTTTAAACTTGCTATATTGACACCAAAACTAACTGATAGACAAGTTTGCTAATCAATTTAAACTTCATTCGTATAATCCAATTGTGACACCTGCAGTGCAATTTTGTTAAAGGTACTAGAGGAGAAATAGAAAGGGCAACAAAAAGGGGTAAAATTTCAAATATGTAGTCTACTTAAAACGCAAGATTGTTGATCAAGAAATACGGCAACCGTGACATTTAGAGAGCAAAAAAACTGAGAAATTTTCAAACAGAAAGGATATTCTTTGTAACAATGTTCTCAGACATTGCCTGGAACCTGGTTTGCTGCGACATAGTTTTTCACAAAAAACAAAAAGAATGTGAGGGCATCTACGGCTTTAAATCTAAAATTTTAAATCAAAGCATTTCCAAAGTGAATTAACTCACCATTTGCAAGAGCAGATTTTGCACCTGGAATTAGCAAAAGAAAAAAAATGTAAGACAGTATTTCATTTCTAGAATAATTTGTACGAAGAACACATATAATGTTTGATTTAACAGCATAGGGATACACACGTTTACTGGGAAGCTTAGAAAATTTCCCACAAGAGAAACTGCTAAGAGATTCTTTACGAATCTGAACACAACATATAAACTAAAGTTATTTCACGTATGATATCTAAACATATTTACCTAGTATAATCTTTTAGCAATTTTCATTAGTGAAATTATTGCATATATAATCTAAGGAGTGAAACTACAATACCAACAATTATTACTACCAATATCATTATTTTATTTTATTTTGAGAGAACTGGGTAAGTACTTAGCCAGGAGCTCCTGGTCAAGGTATATAACCAAAATTTCATAATGTCATAAAATTACAAGGTAAGAAAAGAGTGTTAGTGGATTTCAATTTCAACTGAGGAAAATATAGAAGCTTTTGTCCACTATTTGAAGCAATATTAACCAGCCATGTTTTTCGACTCACAAATTTTGTCATATCAGCAGCGGATTGCAACTCTTCTGATTCTTGGGCCTGTCATCAAGAGAAAAAGATTGAACCATCAGGCTTTGGTCAAACAGAGATCAAAACAGACATCGCATATCATCATTTAACGAAACAGAAAAAAAAATGCTTTACAAGAACAAGAGTGTGCGTGAAGTATTCGAGAGCAAAATCAACCTAGTACTGATACAAAGATCAATGGCCAGACAAAAACTATATCATTTCAAAACAAGCGACAAATAAAGAAAAGATATGTATGAAGCAATAAAAGTAATGGATGAACAAAATCAACAACGTAACAGTGAGAACAGCTACAATGATGGACACATAGTTTGCAAGTCCTATCTATTAGACACTGCTAATTTTTGCATCCTCAATATGCCAAGCTACCCAAGGGCTACAACAACAGAATTCCACCAAGCAATTAACAACTGAACAAAAAGCATAAGAAATCACATCTTGGTAAACTACAAAAGCCTCTACTACAACCTACTTGTGAAAGTGGAGTCTTAAAAAAGTTACAACATTAGCTACAGCCACTTTCATTTTATTAATACTTTTTGAAAGTACTGATTGCTTCACATAAATTACATAAATGGTTGGACTCTTCTGACAAGTCGAAATCTCCAATTAATTTAAAACTCATCAAAATTGCAGTTAGCTACCATCTTCAACATTAGTAATTTAAGTAGCACCATAAGTTACAGAGCCCACAACGAGAAACCCTTGGGACTAACACCACTGTACAGATTAACCATTCAATTAAACTAGGACATCTGACCTTTCGTTTGTATGTCCTACATTGTGAAACATCCAGTACAAGCTTATTTTCTCAGCTCTCACATAAACCATGAGCTGTGTATTAAAAAGCAAAGGCACAAACTGAAGTGGTGGACCCTTAGTGACACAACGTGTAAACAATGTAAAGCTCCAAAACGTGAGGCAAAGGACTCGTACAATTTTGATTTATATACTTTTAGGATAGTAAATATATGAAAACAAAAAACAAAAGATTACGTGAAGAAGAATTTACGCTTCTCAATTTTATTTCAGCATTGGAATGGCTTACACTACAACAGTCACTACAGACAACAACAAATATAAACCACACCACCAGAGCCACTCATATGTAATTTCAACTCCCTATGCCAACAGAAATATATATATATGAGGTTAAGCATCACCTAATAGTTCTAGAAGACTAGAGTCTAGAAGTATAGCATCCAAAACCAATGGCTTGTTTTGGTAGCACAAGTTCTTAGAATTGATGGAACTGAAGATCATTAATTGCGTAAACAAATATTTTGATATAATTGTGTAAACAAATATTTTGATATAATTGCGTAAACAAATATTTTGATATATGCTCAAATAATCACTCAATCAAATTTGCTTCTCATGATATTTTCTCCTCTAACAGATTAACCAATTATTGCCAAATAAATCACCCATTATACAAAACTATAGTTTGGAAAAACTAAATCCTTGTTTGCTTGACAATTGTAAGGGTAGCAGTTATGAGGTGTTTTTAGAGTACCGGTTATGAGGGGTCCGGTTTTGGATGGTTTTAAGTAGCGGATTTTAAACCAGTCAAACTCATGTTTGGTAATTCATTAACGAGCGGTTCCGAAAGCTTTTTACACGAATAAATTACCTATATGTCCATATATAAACAAAACGGTCCCGGGCGCAGAAACTGCCACCTCAGTCCACGCCTCGATCAGGAGGTAGAAGTCCATATTTGATCAAAGTAATAGAAACATATGAAATAATAGTTGTCTTAAGGTGCAATGCATTTGCCTATCTGCTCAAAACATCTAATAATACATCCTTATATTTTCATAAAATCCCTCTTATTTCTAATGTAACTAGCTGTCTTAAGGTGCAATGCATTTGCCTATATGCTAGTGTGTTCCTCAAACTATTCTCATTTGTCGGTAAGACAACCTCGGAGTAACAAAATCTTAAACCCCAACATTTGACACCAGTTATAGTTATACATGAACATTTTCCAACAGAACCCGTCATTTGATCTATTGTCACTTTGATACCGAATATCCTCAAATTATACGATGAAAAACATGCATATATAATCAAGTGCTTATACCGAACTCAGCTGGCTCTTGTGGTCAGCGGCTCTTGTGGTCAGCGAGAAGAGGTATAACCTTCCTGGCTATGCGGACGGTCTTGGGACCGAACCACTGGGGAGGTGTGGGTGTGGGTGAAAAATGAGGATAGTGGGTCCAAAATGCATACAACGCAGCCTGCACAAAGTCTCGTAAATAATAATAATAATAATAATAATAATAATAATCAAGTGCTTATACACCTAGACCGTAGGCTGCTAAGAGTCATAAAACCACTCCAGATATCCGGATCCGGATCCGACACGCCCGGATACGGCTCCAGATCCGAATTCGCGTCGGATGTAAAAAAAAAAAAAAAAAAATTCCAAAAAGAAGAAGCTAGATTACCGGTTTCTGGTCGCCGCTCGCCGCCGGTCTAGCCGCTGAAGACATTGCTGTCAGTTCTTCGGAAGCGGAGGAAAGGAAGTAAAGAGAGAGAGAGAGAGAGAGAGAGAGAGAGAGAGGAAGTGAAACCCTAGCTAACTAGACCGGAGTTGGGGCGTTTTTTTTTTGTTTTTTTTTGTTTTGTTTTTTTTTTTATCTATACGCAATTTTATGCGCACTTTGTTGCATATCATTTGGGCCTCCAATTTTCACACACACTGTATCTCTCCTCCGGTTCTTCGAGACCATCTCTATAGCCAAATAGGTTATGTTTTTTCTTTATTATGAGTTCTATTATGTTGAATTCGATAATTAGGAGTTATATTATGTTGTTTGTTCTTTCTAAATCGCAAATGTTAAGGCACTTAAAAAATATGTTATTTGTATTTTTGAAACAAAATTACATTCCCATAAAGTGGTTTGGTTGAGTGTAAGTTTTACTACTACAATTGGTGTTACAACGTTTAGGAATATTTCAACACATGCTCCCCTTTTATTTGTAGAAACTAGTTTATATATCTTTATTTTTTTAGAAAACTAACAAATACTCTCATTTCTTCGAATGGAACAATAAAAAAATTAAGATGTACTCCCAATATTTTAACTAAAATTTTTATTGCTTTTCAAAGAATGGAAACATTTGTTAATTTTTTTTAAAAAAAATGGTGGTATATTATAATTTTTACATTTAAAACAGAAGCATTTGCTAAAATATCCCCAACGTTTACAACCTGATATTTTGCAATAAAAGTTGCAGTAAATGGTTGCAACTAAAATGGTTGCAACACCAGTTTACATGAGCAAATGCTGGGAAAAAAAAATCAGGCAATCAAACAAGTCCTAAGATCCAATTTTGTGTGCATATTGTACTCGACCCCTTTTAAATGTGATTATCGACAGACAACAATATTTGGAAGCTTCTGGGGAGTCTAAAAGGTGTATGACATAATTATCCTCACTAATTATACATTGGGTCAAAAAAAATGTCCCGTAAAAAGCTTAATTAAGATTTTAAGGAACATTATAATATCATATAAGATGTTCTAAAAAATATGTAACCAAATTTAATAAGAACTACAATTGATCCACCCAGACGGCTAATTGAATTGCAGTATGTATTCACATTTAAAAATATAAATAACTATCATTAAAGTCCTTCAAATATGGGATTATCTAGGTGACTCAAATTTAACTTTTAGAGCATCTCCAACCCTGTTGTGAGTTTAGAAAAAATGGTTGCCACATAGGAATGACAAATTTTCATTCCAAAAATTCTTCTCCAATGCAAATGTAGAATAAAATATGAAGTTGACATGGCAATGACATGGGAAGGAGAATGTGAAGTTGGTTGTCTAGATCTAGACAATGCACTTCACAATGACTGTCTCCACATCATCAATTATGAATAGAAATATTTATAAAAAAGTTAAGTAGAGGAGTTGCCTTGGAAGTTGGAAAGAAATACTTTTTATTGTCTCCTCAATACTTTTGCATTGGAGAGAGTTTTTCTATCTCATTGTCTTTTGATATATAATTTTGCCACATAAACAAGACATTGTCTTGTGGCTCATGCCACATAGGAGCCACCTAAGACTCACAACACTTAACAAGACAATAGGGTTGGAGATGCTCTTAGACATTTATCCACCCTTCCCAACATGCACTTCTAAAAACTTTTACTAAATAGCTGACCTGGCACCCCCTTCACCCAGCAGCTCCTCATACATGTTCAAAACTGAACGAATTTGTCCTGCTCAAAATAGATTTCATAAAGCCTTTTTCCCTTTCTTGAATGTTCAATTTTTTTTGAAATAAATGTATGGTTTTTTAACTTCCATATAACATGGTACATTCTTTTACAATGAGAACTGAGAAGGGCCAATGGCCCAGCTACCAAATCAAAAAGAAAAAAGAAATAATGAATCTTTGAAATCTAAACTGTCCCATTTACTGGCTCACGACTTTTTCGACTGCATTCCTTTGAGCGTCCGTTAGATTCTGATCAAACCAGTTGGAACAAAAGTTAGCAACGTAAGTTGAGTGGCATTCGTTTCAAAGAACAGTAAACTGGAAACATTGGATTATTAACCTGGCAAAGATAGCCAAAAAGTGATCTGTCGCTTTTTGATAAGTCGACAAAGAAATTCTTGAGAAAAACATGCAGCTTCATCTGCAAAAATAGATAGTATGTATTATTCTATCAGATGATTTTGCAATAATTCAGATTCCCATGAGAGTAAAGATGTTTCATCAGGTAAACCTCATTAATTGGATCAACTTTCATAAGGTCATCTTCATAATTATCATCGTCGCTCTTGAAAGTTCGAAGGACAAAAGAAGAGAATCAGTCCACCATTCCTCAATATTTGGAAGCAAATAAACAAGAGAAACACGATCAAGGTCTTTACTGCCATCTCACCTCATTGAAGACCTTTGCCATGGCATCTAGATGCTCTACTGACGGGTTAAGATTGGAAGGGATGCTTGATGAATATAATATATCTTGTGGAACCCCAACACCATTATCGCTTTCTGAAACTTCTTCCCAATCACTATCCTGCTATGAAATTAGAGCAGCGAGAACTAAGTAGAAGTTCCATAGTAGTTGTCCGATATATAATAGTCTATACCTCTTCATCATTATCCAGAACTTGCTCTTGAATCTCTACTAAAGTATCAGATAGCAATGAAAAGATCTGCAGGATCCATAAATAACATCATATTCAGCTCCAAATGAATAGAAAGAATTGTTTATCAATTCAGTAGTAGTCACAACAATAACAGGTCTCGAGTAATCAATGGCCTGCTATAACGGAAAGTACTATAGTTATTCACTAGGTTTGAGTCAAGTGTAGTTTTATGTAGTAATAAGAGGCCATAGATGTTACACCAGGTTAATGGTATAAGCAGTGTACTATCAGCTATCAGCAGTTTCCTTGTAAGCTTGTATAGTTTTCCTAGGCATCGATAAGCAATCTTCTGGAACGTGCAGCGTACGACTGTTTTGTTACTACCTCTCTCTATCGTGAGACGGGTCTCATTTTTCCAATCATCAAAGCCTTATTAGTGGAAGCCTGATATGAAAAAACATAAAAGAAGAAAAAGGAAGTTCATCTACGATTAGCTAGATAAAGAGCCAACAATTCTGAAGCAAAGGATTGCTGATTTCACTCGTCTCTCGAATGGATTGGCATGTACCAGAGTTGTTTTTATTTTAAGTTTTGCAATCAAACAGTAAAAATAAATCCCCTGCGTTAATATAATTAACGAAACAAGTCCCAATTACAAAAATAGATCTACGAGAATGCAATCATATACCAGCTTTGAAGCTCAACATATTTCATACCTTTGCAGGAAGTGGAATGATAGTCCATTGATCTGGGGCCAATTTTGCTTTCGAACGAGTTGTTATACCTGTGCTAGTCTGAATGCAATAGTAGGTAAGATCAAAGAAGATTTAAGAAAGCCTCTAACAAGGATAAAGCACCAACTGACCTTTATGAGATGACCTTGGACATTAATCTTTGCCAACTCCAGATGACGTGTGGCAAGCAGAAGAGCCAGTGCTGAGGTTGTAACCTTGATCTGATAGGCTCCCTGAATTTCACCTAAAGTCAATTCTAGAATGTTAGCCATCCAGTTAACTAGGATGAAGAAAATATAAGAAAAAAAAAAAACTCAGTATTTGGTATTTTCTTGAAAGTATATACTTGAGCTACATTCTACCGTATCGTATAATGAATAAAAACCTATAGGAAACCAAGGGCAAAACAATGACACTGTTCATTCGGCTAATAATAGACTGGTATTTCATATTGATGCAGAAATGGAATGAACTATTAGGCATATTGATGCAGCCCTGGCCTACAAGTAGCTAACAGATTGCACCAACACATGCCGCAAAGTAGTCTTACGGACAAGGCACGCTAAAACCGACATAATTTCCTCATGCGATGCCCATTTTCATCATTCGATGTGGCGTTTTGAAGCTAACAACGAAACCTAAAAATGGGCTAGTAGGGTCAAAGGCCCTACCGAAATTTACATTTTCCGAGTCCAAAATAAGCTATTCCGGGTCCCAAAACGTCAGAAGAAGAAAAGTTTGTTTTTTCAGTAGTTTTTCAAATGATGATTAGATATAGCAAATCAAATCAGATATATTGCAGGGTTGTGATCATATCAAATCATGCAATTTGTTACAGTTTCTATTTCTAGTTATTGCATTTCCTTTTCTACAAGAATTGAGCCTTATTTAGGGACTCAATCATGAATGATAAAGTAGCGAATATTTTGAGAAGATATTGGTTGTGCCCTAAAGTTTAGGTTGTGTGCCTCCCTGTTCCAATCTGTACCTTCATCATTTTGGTATCAGAGCAAATACGATCTGCGAGTCCAGTGCAGTCCCATAACTTGCTCTGCATCATTTTGGTATCAGAGCAAATACGAACCGCGAGCGATACCTTTTGAAGTTCCAGATGCTACCACGTTGAGGCGGGTTTGGTGGCCGTTGACGAGGAAACTGTTGACGATGATAATGGTTCCCAACATGAAAGGTATCTTCGTGACTTGGAGAACGAAGAGTTACGAAGGAGAATTGAAGAGCTGACATGAAACCCGCGTGTCTCGTGCTCGAGAGCCGTGATCCGAAAATTCCGAACACTTGGAGTCTGACTCTGAGGCAGAGAACCCTTTCGGTTGTTTTCCTCAAAGAGGTCCAGAACGCGGACCATATTGTTTACGGGATCGCATCAAGGTGGATCTCCCGGTGTACCAGTGACTGCAACAACTACACGCCAAGGAATTAACTCCGTAGACACTTACAAAGAAGAGTACTACTTGTTGATACGAACAGCAATTGGTTGCCTGCTATCTCGGGGGCTCCAGCAATCGATTCAGGATACACTGCTACTGCATCCACTGTACACCCTCTCCATGACGTCTCAACAAGATTTGTTGGTAGAGAAACAATAATCGCGAAGTCGATCGAGGTCAAACTTTCATGGTGATAACCAAAATCCATCATTATCAAACACGACCAGGACAAGCCAGAATGTTGTTGCCCTATCTCTTGTGGCGACTAGAAGCACCCCCACCAACCTCCCGTGTGGGTACCAGTACTCATTGCTACAACTGTCAAGAGCTTGGTCATCACGCGAGAGGCTGCAGGAACCCACCCAATCGCACAAACAGAGGAAAGAACCTTCTGATTGAAGATGAACAATAACTGATGTACGATGAGGAGATAGGGTATAAGGAGGAAACATTGCTAGAAGGTGACGGGTCACCGAGTGCGCTCATCATCCAAATGACTCTTTTAACACCTCGACAGGAAGATCCAGATGACTGGTTGCGTAACAACATTTTTCACACAACCTGCACCATCAGATATAAGGTCTATATTGTGATAATTGGTGGAGGAAGCTGTGAGAACGCCATCTCTACTGGTGTTGTCTCGAAGCTTAATTTGAAGACTGAGAAGCACCCTCAGCCTTACAAGCTGACATGGCTCAAGAGAGACAACGAGATAATGGTGGAATTACGTTGTTTGGTTGCCTTTCCTATTAGAAACATGTACTTTGACAAAGCATGATGTGCCGTAGTCGCTATCGATGCATGCCACCTATTATTGGAACGACTGTTGCAGTATGATCTGAAGACGATACACGATGGCCCAAGGAACTCCCGTACTTTCTGGAAGGACGAAAAAAACCAAAAAAAGTTTGTTCTCCTTCCCATGAAAGGAGGGGTTGAGTCCTAACCCAAGGCCGAATCCGCAAAAGAAGGCCTCATTTCAATGGTGTCTCTCATTGATGAGGCTGAACCTTTCGGCAAAGCGGCACAAGAAACTAGAGTTTTCTATACCTTGGTAATATCAGAGATTGCTACAGAAGGTCCAGTTATCCCAGATGTATCTCTACTGGAGGAATATCTTGACGTGCTCCTTGCAAACCTTCCTGTGGGCTTCCACCTCTAAGAGGAATCCACACCACATCAACCTTGTTACTGGAGCAAGCCTTCCTAATAGATTAGATTATCGCATGAGGCAAAACGAGCACTAAGAACTAAAGAGACAACAGAGTTGCTGGAGAAGGGGTTCTTGCGTCCCAGCATGAGCTTGTACGCAGTACCAACCTTGCTCGCACCTAAGAAGGATGGAACATGGCAACTGCGCATCGACAGTCGAGCAATCAACAAAATCACCGTGAGATATTGCTTCCCAATACCTCGACTAAACGACATACTGGACCAACTTATCGGGACGGGATAAGGTATTTTCAAAGATCGACTTGAGTGATAACATATCCGTCCTGGTGAAGGAGATTCAAACAGCCGACCCCAAAAATCTGCGATAAAGGCTTTGATGTCGTAATATGTTACTTAGGTCAAATATACGGTATATTTTCCAGGTCAGCAAGTTAAGCTCCTCAACCTAGTAGCAACCCTCCAAGTTCCTCGGGACCTGGAAAGACCTCTGAAGACAAAGTGAGATTATAACATTGCTACAAGGAGTCATTCATCTTTATAGCACAAATAAAACGACAATAACAACCACCACAAATCCTTTGTCACAAATAAGACCAAGAGCAGAGAGGAATGTCTATCCCACAAGCACCGAAAAACCATCATCAACACAATTATCGGGATACGGTTGTAATCATTCGTGAACAGTCAAAATGCAATAGAAAGTAGACTCAGAAATCAGACCTTTCAGTAGATATGCTTACCCTGTATTTTAGTCCATTCTGACAAAACATAAGAGAGTGAATTTTCATGGTCTTTAGCAGGCAGAGTAAGCAACAAGTTAATGAACTGGTCAACCCCAGGGGAGCTGAGATGAACCTACATGCAAAACAAATAATATAATCATCCCAAATTGATTACTGAAAGAACAAACGGAAGCACAAGAAAGGTACAAGCTCAACTGCAATTGTGTCAGTGTTCGTGTGTGTCCAAACATGTTGTGGCAGACAGAGCTTAGTTTGCAGACTACAGAAGAAAAAAACAACAGAGAATATGGTAATTGGAACCATCTTGAAAAAAAGTAGCTTAAATTGGTGCAGATTGTGGAAGTCACCGCCATCTGTTATGAAACTTCTTCTGAAAGTTATATGATGTGTCCATCGAATCTTGAAATTGTGCTACTATTAATACGAGGTGATCAGGTTTATAAGTTGACTCAGCCCTATTATGATTTCACGCTTCAACAAAAACAGAAATTTTATTTTCCATATGAACTCCACATGGTGGAGGATAGGGTTAGGATTTGGGGAGAAATAAGGGTTTCTTTTGGATAATGACGGTGATGATGAATTTGGAAACAGAGGAAGGTTGATTTTATAGTGGAGGAAGAGGCCTAAGAACAGGAGGAGATAAGAGGATGCTAACGGTTTTAAATTAGTTTTCAAACAAGAACAGGAGGAGGTAAGAGGAGGTTACGAACAGTTTTAGCTTAGTTTTCAAATTTGAATTACTAGATGAGTAAATTATTTTTTTATCCATGCATAATATATTTTTAGGTAAGGAAGTATTACATAAAAAATAATAGTAATACCTCTGATATTTGGGTTATATATTAGTATATATTACAATAAAGACAGTAATAGGCTACCTATTATGAGCCAAACAAATAACATAGCTAATTAACACCAGTTTTTTCCCCATTCTTCTGATTCTGGAAATACTTTTGACAGAGCTATAGCCACCAAAGAAACAATTGTAAGTACAACTTCACTGATTCATTATGCAACAATACAAAGCATTTGGCAAGTACAATTCAACAAAACCTGCATGATAACTAAGTGTTACCAGGAGCAGGTCCAGGAATCTTTGCCAGCAGGAGATCCAAGAAGTTTAATGTTCAGTGTTGCAAGTAGGGCTGAGCAAATCACGGTTTCAAAACCGTAAACCGAACCGACCCGACCCGTAATAGCTATTCGGGTCGGGTTTTTTTTATTCGGGTCGGGTTTCGGTTTACAGTAACTGAGAATATCGGTTATCAGTTCGGGTTTCGGGTTTGGAAAACGGTTTCCGACCCGAACCGATAACCGATATATATATATAATTTATATTTTTTTATTTAGTAAATTACCTATCTACCCCTGTAAAAAAACCCTAACTATTTATATTCTCTTCTCAGTCTCAGCCTTCTCTCTCCTCACCGTTTCATTTCTGATCTCTCACTCTCATCTCTCTGAGCGGAGCACCGTTCTCTGCTCTCCGCCTCCCCCTCTCCCCCACACCGTTCTCTGCTCTCCGCTTCCCACCTCTCCCCCACACCGTTCTCTGCTGCACTTCGGCAGCTCTGCCTCTCTCGACGACTGCGTCGCCTCTCTCGATCGCCTCTCTCGACTCGATCTAGCCTAGATCTTTCTAGATCTGACCTAGATCTGTCTAGATCTGTCTAGATCTAACGTAGTTCTCTCGAGATCTAACCTAGATCTTCGAGATCTATCATAGATTTCGACGCGAAAGTGGAGATCCAACCCAGATCTGTCTAGATCTGTTAAGATCCAACCCAGATCTGTCGAGATCTAACAAAGATCTCTCGAGATCCGGTAAGATCCAACCAAAATCTGGTTTTTTTTTTGTTTTTTTAATTTTAATTTTTAATTAACGTTTGTTATTCTTGCATGGATGATCTTTCGCCGTGGAAGGGGAGGAAATTTGGGTTCAAAATTGTATTCCAGTTGCTGTCGATATTTGAACTCACTGTAAGTTCATCTTTTGTGACTTCGAAAGTTCTATGTTGTGTATCTTTGTTGTTTCTGGACAGGTGCGCTACTGGTTTGCTGGGAAAAAAATATTAGCTGCAAAAATATATTTGCTTGCTGCCAAAAAAATTTGCTACGAAGAAATATTTGCTTGCTGTCAAAAAAATTTGCTACGAAGAAATATTTGCTTGCTGCCGGAAAATTGTTTGCTTGGTGCCCAAAAATTGTGTTGCCAAAGTTGAATACTTGCTTTCCAATTCTATGTTTTAATACTTGCTTTCCAGTTGTGTTGCCAAAATTGTGTTGGTCTATTAATTATATCATGATGAGATGCTGCAGATGCATGTAATGAGCTGCATGTAAATTTAGTTCAATGTGGTTTGGCATACACTGCATGTAAATTTAGTTCAATGAGATGCATGTAATGAGCTGCATGTAAATTTAGTTCAATTAGGTTATGTGGTTTGGCATCTCATGTTGAGCTGCATAGCCTGCATGTAAATTTAGTTCAATGTAGAGTTCAATTTAGTTCAATATAGATACTGCTCTATGTAGAGTTTAATTTAGTTTAAATTAGTACCATGTTTCATGTTTATGTAGACATAAGACATTGCACTATGTAGAGTTCTTTGACTCCTAAAATTGCCCAAGCACTTATTTGTTGTCAAGATTGGTTTAGGAGCCCTTCTGATCGATCCATCGTTTCTATTATTGAAGAAGATTTCGAGGATATCTACAAAGTTGAAATGGATAATTTTCATTTTCTATATTGTATTACATTCTTTCAATTTGATATAGTTTTAACTTGTTCATTGATTTGTTCTTTTCATTTAGAATTGGATAAGTTAACGGTGGACTCAACATCAACGAGCGAGGTTTGATTAGTTCCCCTCTTTTAAATCAGTGTATTTGGAACACATTATTGTAATATGTCAGTTATTTTGTTACTGCTCTACTACTACTAGACTGCTAGTGCTGGCTACTCTGTGACTTAAATACAGTTATAGCTACTGTTGGATACTCTATGCTAGGACTTACAATAGTGTAATATGTCAGTCATTTTGATACTTTGTGACTTACAGTTCTGGAAATGTGCACTGCTTTGATATGTCAGTCATTTTGATACTTTGTGACTTACTGTTGGATACTCTGTGACTTACAGTTCTGGAAAAATATGTCAAAGAATTAGTGAGGATGCTGTTCTGGAAAAGACAACTTTGATAATTGATGATGCTGTTCTGTTGAATCTTTAATACTAATTTTTTGATACTGTCCATTTTCATATTCTGATGAGTGATACTTTCATGTTCTGAATTTTGATACATGTACATGTTGGAATCTTGGATACTGCTTGACAGCTTGAGTGCTTGTAGAGGCGGGGCACTCGTTGGTCGTTCGTTGCAGCCACTGGCGAGGCACTCGTTGCAGCCACTGGCGAGGCATTTGTTAAAATTAAGCCTGCCGTTGGTGAGGTTACTGAGTAACTGAGGTACTCTCTTCATAGTCGTTTTTAACATTCAAAAAATTTACTGAGTTTTTCCATTAGAATTGGCGATGATGATTTGGCACTCATTGCAGCCATTGGCGAGGCACTCGTTGCAGCCATTGGCGAGGCATACCATACATTGCATCTTTAATGACGCATTAAAGGCCATTCTGAGCCTTTGTTTTAGCTTTTGTATATAATGCAGGTTTAACTTGTGCGTTGAGTTTGGAATTTGGAATCTTGGATTTGGATGTGCTGACATCGAAATGAACATTTCTTCTTCATTGTGAATTTGTAATTGGTATATATTACATCGGTTTTGTACTGGAGTTCTTCTTCATTGTGAATTTGTAATTGGTATATATTACCTCGATTTTGTACTGGAGAATGATCTGGATACTGTGGTTAATTTGGAATCTTAATCTGGGTGTAACTTAATCTGGATGTAATTTGTATATTTGTTTGGTATTTTGTTCTGCTGTTATACTGTTCTGGATGTAATCTGGGTGACTTCAAGTCCAATTTGAAATTCAATGTTCTGCTGTTATACTGTGCAGTGTGCACTGGACTTCAAGTCCAATTTGAAATTCAATGTTCTGCTGTGATGCTGTGCACTGGACTTCAAGTCCAATTTGAAATCCCAGTCCATTATTGATTTTATTTCATTTTCCATACACCCAGGCCCATTAAAAATCCGGCCCAGCCCACTGGCCCGTTAAACCGAACCAACCGAAAACCGAACCGAACTAATTCGGTTCGGTTCAGGTCCGGTTATATTTTGGTCGGTCCGGTTCTCGGTTCTGGATCGACGGTTTACGGTTCATTTCGGTTTTACGTAAATCGGTCCGGTTCAGACCGAACCGAACCGATGCTCCCCCCTAGTTGCAAGGAACCGTTGACATGATTATTGACAACATAATCAAAGGCCTTGGTTACCTTACCCTCCGGAACGTCGGTGTTGCAATGCAGGTTTTCTTGATAGGAGAGACAAAAGCCAATTTACTAGGGGGTGGGAGAAGACCACTTTGGGGTTTGGAAAATTCCGATTCGAAAATCTGGAAAGGAATTTGTGGAAAAGAATGGAGAGGAAGATTTGAGAGAGAAAAATTAGAGACGAATACCGGAGAGAGGAAACATAACCTTTATAAGTCTGTCTTTGTAAATTTGTACAGCATGGATTCAAGAGAGTTTTTTGAGAGAAATAATTGCAAGACCAAATGGAATTTATTTTTTGGTGTATTTGAGAAATAGATCCATTATAAAATAAATTTAGTGTGCGGTATATTTCAGAGAGAGAGAGAGAGAGAGGCAGTTCCCAAATTGTTTCTACACATTTAAGAATAGGATTACGGAGGGTTTTCTTTTGGAAGTTTATGAAGGGAACCCTTAATATACCTTTATTGATTCTGGTAACTGTAGGGGCTTGAAAACATGAACCCACTTAATTTCTATAATATCGGCGAAGTTTTCATAAATTTCCTATATGGAATTTATTTTTACCCCAATTCCAGTGGGGGCATGAGCCCCCACACTACTAATATTAACATCTGACCCTCGGTGCTGCAACATGTAAGCAGAATATCTAATTGGTCTCAGCATACATCCATGCAAGTCCATACAAAACTATAGGCTCCCTTAAATGGGGCCATACATAGAACAATAGTGAATTAAATAATCAGATCACCCAACCCTGTATCCAAATTCAAGTGGAAAGGAGATCCTTTGCTGTGAATGAGCTTATCTTCGAATTACATAATCAGCAAATGATAGTAAACTACAAACCTAAAGTATCGATGATGAAAATGGTCAATAACTAATCAACAAGATCGGTAGAAAATATTGAGTATTCTTTAAGATATATTCAACGGAAAGCTATATCTAAAGCAAATGAAAAAGGAAATTCACAAATTGAAACACTCAGGAAGGAAATACCAGTCTAGCAAGGATGACAACCAGCGAACTTTTCAAGGCTGCTATTTGACATGATTGCATACGTCGCACAACAGCAGTGACAAGCTCGCGCATGTGAGGAGCCATTTGTGATGGTAAATGTAAAATAAGTTGTAAAACATAGCTCCCAACAAAGAGGGATCCAGAACTTTCAAGATCAGGATCCAGCAGCCTGCAGGAAATAACTAAATACATAGTAAAGTGGATTCAAAGGTTGTTCTTATCAAGCCAGTATAAAATATTGAACCATACAAGTATATAACTATGTCAATAGTATGCGCAGCAACCCATTGCCATGAGGCTCGCACTAATGCTAGGTAAAGGGAAGGTAGATGTGAATGCAACCTTACCCCCGTCTGTGGATAGGCTGCTTTTACAATACTCTGTGTGTAACTAAGTTAGTTACCTCTAGCAGATCTCTCTGTTGGATCATACAAGATTAAATTTGGTTACAGATTCGGTACAAAATTTATTGGAGATATTAGGACCACATCATTCAGATTCTGCACCAGATATATAAGCAACATGAAATTGTACAACATATAAAATTA
The DNA here is from genome assembly GCA_029216955.1 of Iris pallida. Lineage (NCBI taxonomy): Eukaryota > Viridiplantae > Streptophyta > Magnoliopsida > Asparagales > Iridaceae > Iris > Iris pallida. The sequence goes on along the minus strand of JANAVB010004796.1, from coordinate 15,355,923 downwards.
AAATTACAAGATCTTATAGGTCCAAGAGTGGTATCTGCTAGGTAGCTAACTTAGTTACCCGCAGGGAGTATTAATTATTAAAGCCTAACCCATTGCGTTATGCATGCACGTGTCATACTCCCATAGTTACACTGATAGACAGTAAAACATTGACAAACCACCACCAAAACTGAAAGATCCACTCTAACAAATGCCCAATAATTATTCTAAAATAGTCACAAGTAAAGGGATGTGTCAGTTTGGCACTGGCTTATATATTTCATAATCCCAGCCATATGTGCATGTTTCAGTTTGGCATTCAGGATTATATTGTGCCTTGCTAATGAATATAATTCCCTCCACTAAATCTTTACTTCTTCCAGATTCAGCTCAGCTCTAATTCAATCTGAGAAATTTTGGAGGTTGCTCTTTAGCTACATGAGATTAAATTACATGACCAACAAGTAGGCTTCCTAGTTCCTATACTTAGCAAATGCCTTCCAAGGTTTTACGACAAGTGCTTCTACATGGAAATAAACTTTAATGGTGTTCATGGTGCTGAGGACACTACGAGATTCATCAGTTTTTGAGAATGTTAAAAAAAATATGTACAATATTTGAGCTAGTTGCTCAATTGAAAGCTTTGCTTATCCATCAGCATTTTGCACATTTTCTAAAACATGCGACTTGGTGACTTGTTTTGTTGACTGAATTATCGAGTATCATATTATCTTTCAACCTATTGTGTCTTGTTTCCCAAGATCCACAAGTAAACTTAGATATGAGGAATAGTGTTTTGCAAAGCTTTAAAACAGTCATTGAAATTTCTCACAAACAGTAAAATATATTCCACAATGAGAATGTTATAGCTATAAGTCATGGTTTAAAGTATTGCCGATACCGATCCGATACAGCCGATACCGATACGGTTTGACATGTCCCAATCCGATACCGACCAATACCCGATATTGACCGATCGACATTGGGGGTCTCTCTTCCGGTCAATTCGACAAAGAAAATTAAACGAAAAAGGCAAATCAGCAAGGGTTAAAGCATAATAAGGTTGTAAAAGCATGTAAAAGAAGAAAATCAATCTATTGTATGTAAAGGGTGACTACTATTTCATTTAATTTCAAAACTACTAAGAAATAACATTGAAAATACTTAAAATTATGCCAAAATGTATAAAATATATGTTTTTAAATGTAAATAATTTATTAATAATTATTTGTTTTCCGATACCAAAAAATATGATACTCCGATCCGAAACAGCCGATACTACCGATATCGCCGATACAAATACTCATAGGAATAGTCCGATACCGATACTGTGAACCTTGGCTATAACCATGACAATCTTTTCAAATAATTTCTGGAAACAGTCTTCTATCAAGAAAGTGCCATCGTTTTACCTTCCAAAAGATAAGTTGTTTACTTTCTACAAGTCTCATGAGGAGTTAGTTATGTATTTTTCAGTTTGGTATGAACCAAGAAAGGAGACTACTGGGTTACTACAAATCACAAGGAACTTGTGATGATTTAATCAAATTGGTAAAGTTAATAACTCGTGAAGCCATGTCTTTGAAATATCAAAAAGTTTTACTACTCGACTTCAATAAAGCTTCCAATGGTGAGAAAATAACCAAATAGTTTTTCTTACAGTTATACCTTGCTACCAAGTGTGAGTTTTTCTGGCCATCGCTACTATAAGATACTCAAGTTCTTAAGGAATTAAGGTTTAAGTGTAGTTCTCATGTACATCAACTGTGAGGTCACAATTGCCTCAGGAACTCTCTCTTCTGTTATGGTCATGTTTCAGTAATTCAATTGTCATCCGACCCTGACCATTCTATCAATTAACCATCCGAAGTTCAGTACTTGATCACCTTTCACCACCTCCTTTCATACTTGTGAAACTTGCACATTGGACTCTCAGCCCGACAGCATGTGCCACTAGCACATTGGGTTATAAGCTAGACAGCATGAACACCAAGGCTTCTAGACAAGGTGTAGTAACAGATTTATATACCCATCTAAAACAAACATTGTATGTGAAAATTGAGCTGGAAATGCACAAGAAGTTAAAATTTTAAAGAAACATTGACATAGTTCATAATCAAAAGAACTGCACAAAATTATACTGAAGATAGGTTAAAAAAAAGTAGGCTAAAAAGAATCTGTAAAAAAACTACCTAGAAGCTGCATTGAGCAGACTTCTCATTGTAAAATCTGCATCACCACCCCAAGCAAGCAACTCTTGTCTTCCCCCGGATAAGAAAGCAGCCAAACATTCCGTTGCATTCTAAATTTCACGTGGCATAGCAGCAAAAAGTATGATTCAAGATAAAAGTACAAAATTAATGAATCCACAAAAAGCCAAAAAAAAAAAAAGTGACCTGCATCTCGCCATGGTCATCACTTCTAAGGATAACTTGGATGACAGAATTAAAGCAAACATCAAAAACTGCTTTTACAACATCACCAGGAGCATTCTGTAATTTTAGAAGTCTCGTCAATGTCTGACTAAAAGTGTGTTTTAATGAATGGGAAATATTTATGATTTACAGAAAGAACATGCTATAAGAATGAGCTAGTTTGGTCTGCAATCAGTCAACATACTTTCAGAATCATTGTCACGAGATCTAATGAACCAGCAACTAATCCATCAGGTTGCTGCAGCGGCTGGTGCACAACAAAATGTCAGTTTATATTCTGTAATATGAACTCTTTTTCAGATGTCTCTCCCATCATACCTTCTCTAATATAGGTCCAACAGCCGGTAAAATTCGTGAAACCAGAGGCCGTATACATCCAGGAGCATTTTTTATCGCCTGAAAAGGGATGTCAGTTATTGAGTGATCTACTGATCTATGGGATGGCATGACAACTTCAATTGTTCGTGCATGACCATAATAAAGGATCAGTATAGCTTCAGGAAAAAAATACTAGATATATAAATCAACTTCTCACAGAGAATGTACAAATAGAAAACAGATAGAAGGTTCATTAATAAGATAATGACTGCTGCTCATTGGATAGGTATCAAAATGTATAACAATAAATCCTTTTTTCGCAAGCTAATTTACTCCTTTGTTTCCATCCTACCCATGTAAGGCCTATCTCCTCCTGGACATTACCAAATCACATATTCAAAACCCAAGTCCACAATCTTAGTCCAAGCTCTTGAAACTCCTACTATGATTGTATCAATCAGTCTTAAATGGTGCAACTACCTGGTCTCAGTTGCACATATCTAAACCAATGCTAACATTTTCTTTCCAATTATGTACTTCACTTGACACTACCTCCAGCTACCAAGATATGCACCTATCTTTTAAGTTTGTCATATTTTTTTTTGTCTGTACGTGTGTGTGTGTGGTTGGGGGGGGTGGGGAGTGGGGGGGGGGGGGGGTGGTGTTAGTCAAATATGGATTTCAAAATCACAGGCCGTGGTTTGAGAACCAAAGTGTTAGTCACTTAGGATTTGATAAGGTGGTTTGGTAATCATGTGTTAGTCAACGGGATTTGAAATCAGCTGTTAATGGCTTTAGAACACAAGGGATTCTTTTCCGCTCATTATAATCGCACCTCAGAGAGGTGTGGTTCTTAAATGCAAATTTATTCTCTTCCAATTTCCGATACCTCCCTTCCAAGTCTCTCTCTTTCTTGCTCCCATCTATGTTACCTGGACTCGGGTACGAGTGTCGGGTACGGGTACATATCCAAGAGTCGGGCCCTTCAAACTCATAATTGAAGGACACACAGACTCGGCTAAAAAGGATCCAAATTTTGGGTATGGGTACGGGGATATGACTAAGGTTTCGTAAAAAGACAACCTGTAATTATAAATTACTAGTAAACTTTATTCAACTAGTTGAATAAGTCCCTAAGGGACCGTCCCTTCAGCTCCCCTACTACTTAACTACCAGTCTACCATATTAAAATAAACTATCTACACCATTACCACATTAAAATAAACTATCTACATCACTACCACATTAAAATAAACTATCTACTTCACTACCAGTCTTTCGATTGTCACCATGAAGGATCCGATTGTCACCATGGAGGGTCGGATACGGATTCCATACCCATACCCATACCCATGTCCTAAAGGGTCGACACGGGTACTTCTCCTTAAAGTGGAGAGTCCGGGTAACATAGGCTCCCATATCTATTTTACTCATTCAATTCCTGTAACATCTAATTTCTTCATCCAGGGGAGGATGCCATCAACATAGACTCCCATCTGACAGGCTTGCCATCTCTCGACTACAGCAACATCACCCTCGACGCGCCCCTCCCACTGCCCAACCTTAGATCACGTGGTCCACGCCTCACCCTTTTCCTCTAACCACGAGTCCTATACAAACGGTGTTGCCAACTTTTGATACATCTTAGTCAATGATACTCGATGATGGATATGTTGATGAGTTTATCAAGATTACAGTCGCTTTAGTCGATGATACTCGCCGACGAATTTTAGAAAGATGTTGATGTGTTTATATCCAGATCCCAAACACTTTAGGAAAGATGTTGGTGCTTTCGGATTCAAAAGTCCAGTTCTAGTATCATTAGATTTCATGATTAATTTTGAGCGTCAAATTTTTAACAAAATTTGATATGACGTATATTTAAGGTGGGGTTATTTTCATTTCTTGAGATTAGTGGGGTTTTTACTATGTTTTGTTTGTAAGTTTTAAATAGATATTTCTAGGAGAATTTTCTTGAATAAGATAGTTGGTGTTTGTCTGTTTTTGTGGTTGGAGAAGTTTGTAAGTTTTTTGGTGCATGAATCCCTCTTATTGGAGAAGAAGATACCCACCATACTCTTTCTTTTTTGAAGCTTACTTACATGCTTCATCACTCTCAGTTGACATGTTCGCTTTCTATTTCTCGTTGGCTCCTTTTATCCTTGACAAGCTCACTTGTCCACTGGTCGTTGGACTCGATCGTTTGTTCTGCAGCAGGAGCCTAGAAGCGGATGTGTGCCTCAAGGCAGACCGCAGACCTACGACATATTCCTTATCGATCGAATCATGGAACCAAATTTGAAGAGAGATTATTCTATTTATTATTGGGATATTTTGCTTGTGGTCATCATAGCCTATATTGGAGTAGAGAAGAAATGAAGTAGTTCTCATTCTCCTGGACATCACATATATTGGATAAAAGGAGAAATAGAGTAGTTCCAATTCCTTGTTGGATATTTTGGTCACAAATTTCTATATTGTGTTTCATTTTATTTGGGTTGGAATGAAAGCGGAATATGCATTAAAATGTTTTATTTAAGGATAGCATTAACTTTGTTTGGATTCATAATTTACTGCAACAACATGAGAGCATGAAGTAGGGAAGGGAAGGGTTTCCTTTGAAAAAAAAAATATATTTTGCATTTGAAAATATCACATGGATTGAAATTATGGAGTCAATGAAAATATTAGTATTATATTCACAAAACTATTATGTGAATTCGTTATAGAATCACAATCCGTATCCCAACATAAGTCACATTGATTATGAAAACAATGTGCTTGTGATTTTGAAATCACAACCACACTGTGTTTGTATAATCCATTTCGACTACCCACCCACCCCCCCAACACCCATCCACCCACACTCTTAATGTATTGGCATTCATTCATCTCTGTTATCACAATGGTATCTGACAATCATAAAGTGCTTATCCATTTTAACTTTTGTGGAAAATATACTTCTACCTGTTGCCATATTGATCGATGATTGATACTAGATAGCAAAAGAATAATTCCTTGGTATCTCTTCCATCAACACAAATAGCAACTATTTTTTAAATTTTGATACTAGACAAAAATTATAATTCTTGGTATCTCCTGCCAGTTGGCGGCGCCTAGACGCTAGGCAGTCATGGGGTCCTAGCCGCTGGTGATGCCTAGGTGGAATTAGTCGGCGCCAAGGCGGAATTAGGTGCCCGGGGCGCGCCCGACTACCGCCTAGCGACTTTCACAACCTTGAACAGTTGTCTAGCATACGTATAAAGCATTATTGGGTCAGTCTCTAATTGGACTGTTTGCACCGCTTCTGATCCTTCTGAGTCACAATATGACCTACGTAGCCACCTTTAATGTAATCCTTTGTTGGAAGAAAATAAGGTAAGGACTAAGGACCACAACTTCCCCAGGTAGAAATCCCCAAACAAATATTTAAAGTTTTGGACTGGGATATTCAAGTAGTACTTGAGCTAAAAAGTTAAACTAAAATTTAAAAAATCAAACTAAAAAGTGGTGAAGTTATATAATTCCAGTGTTTGCTATATGCTATGACATATTTAAAGGAAGTGCCAAGCTTTAACATCACAAGTTCATCCTAAGACATACCTCCAAAACTTCAACAGCGTCAATGCTGACGAATGGATCAGAGACATGTTGCACCCACAAATCGAGGATGACAGGAGAAAGCATTGGCTCAATGGATGTTGATAGTTCATGACCTGCATTCGGAACTCTAACCTTAAGTAAACAAGAAAGAAATATATCATAAAGAGCATCTGAAGAGAAACATTTTTTTAACTCCCAATTTCAAACTTTTGGTCATCATGAGTAACTTGGGACAGCCAAAACTATGTACAAACCTGCCTTAACAGCTGTTTGAAGTGTTTCTAGAACAAGATGTAGTGTTTCATCAGATGCCTGAGAAGTGAGAATAGGTAGTGTGGTGCCAGTATTAGAGAAAAAGTAGTCAGATAAACAATTTTTTTCTTCTAATAAGTAAAATTACCTTCTTAAGAAGATCTGTTAGAGATGAAAACAAACCCATCAAATGAGGACGAAAAGTCTCCTGATTAGATTGTAGTAGAAGTTGGCATAGTACTCGACAGGCACCAACTTTAACTGGTGGGGGGCTGTTAAAGAAAATATATCCCAGAACAGTCAGCAATTGCAAGTAAAACCAACATCTCTTCACAAGGATGGAATCTTTCTTACACATCTAAAGCAATCGCCTGAATAGCAGCATAGAGAAATTGATCACTGACTCTCCTGCTAATCTGCATAATTAGCATAAGCCTGTTGGCTATCCAGCAAAGTTTGCACCATGTAACAAAATATTTTGGAAAGTTTAAAAAATAGTGGTCACCAGTGTAGAAAACTTGGACACTGCTGAAAATGCACGTGCATGGAGAAATGGATATTCGTGTACCCCTGTCAATCAGAACAAACAGCAGCTAAAATACTAGATAATATCAACAATAATATGCGATGGAGAAAAACTAACCATTACCTGCTCCCATATCTTCGGTTATCATTTGGTCAAGAAGATTTCCTAAACTGACATTTGTAAACCTTGATTCCTGGATAATTCACAAATATAACAATCAAAGATCCCATTGTTAAATGCCTAAAAGAATAGCATCAAAATGTAGGACATGAAGTGGATGTAGTAAGGATTAAACCCAAGCCCTTTCTACTGTATCAATGAAAGTTATAATTGAGATCAGAAAACAAATTAAGACCTGTGCTTCAAATAACAGTTCTGAGATAGAGACGAGCGCAAAAAGAGATGCTTCACGCAACTGCATTGACAAAAATTGCAAGTCAGGATAGATGCACGGCACTATAACTGGAACTGAAGATATACTCCCAAGTACCATACATAGCACCAAACATGTTATGCATATAGTCATAATAGAAAGAAACAAAACACAAGATGGCACTTCAGCTAATTTAGCATAAAGATGATAATGGACGGGAATGGATCTGCCCATGCAATATCCAAACTCGGTCCATGAATATTTTGGGTCAGCCCACAGGCTTTCGGGTCAACCCCATGAAGTTTTAACTCTTTTTCCTTTTATGACCACAATTTAATTACACTATTCAATCAAACCTATAAAATATGCTAAAGTAAAATATGTCCTATAAATGTCCTTTCATTTAATGAATTTTAGTTTTAGGGGAGAGCCAACTTTCTTTCTCAAAATGTTCGCTAAATCCAACCCATCATCTTTCATCATATGGTTGGGTTGTGGGCTTACAATGGATTTGGTTTCAAGCCAGGTTCGGGATGGGTTGGGACAGGCCGGCCAATACCCATATCCAGCCAAAAAATAATTGGCTCAAGAAATTGAATTTGAACCTGATCCGACCAGTTTCACAACGGGGTCAGGCCGAGTCAGGCTTTTCCGGGCAGGCCTCAGACCAATATTGTCCCTAAGTTAGAAGAAGAAAAAACGTATCAAGATTCAAAAGAGGGTATGAAGTTCTGATCAAAATGTAACACTCATAATATTTATTATTTTCTCTGCATTTTATTTTAATTTTTCTTTGTTGAGAACTGAAAGCAGTCATAACCTCCCATGCTTGTTGTTAAAGTCCCCACCATTGCACCAAAACTCTAAAGTCTAGAGTGTTGGTGAAGATCTAGGGTTAATATTTATATTATTCTAACACATCCCCGCAAGTCAATGGCCGATTATATAGACCGAGAGATGGATTCATGTTGCGATATAACTTTAAAAACCCACTTAAATGAGCATCAGAGAAGATCCAACCCCGGGTTGCTCTAATACCATCTTAGAGTCCCAGCCAGTACACCAAAATTCTGTAGTGTTAGTGAGGGTTAAGTGTTAATGCTTACATTATTCTAACACATACCTAACAAAAAAGTTTCGGTATCGTTCTTCTATACTGGAAACCTGAAATTTTAATAAAAGAAGAATGACATAATGCACATTATATTTGTTATTTTCTCTTTATTTTATTTTAACCTACATTTTTTTAGGACTGAAATCTGCCATAACCTCTCAAGATTACCAACTAAAGTTCCTTTCATCTTTTATCTATATTGGATAGATTTTTAATTTTCCAACTGAAGATTGCTGTAAAAGTTTAATATTCTCCAAAACCTGTGTGTCCAACATTGGGAACAGTATAATTTCATTTCCATGTTTTCGTTTCAGCATTGACAAAATCATTTCATTGCATGAAGTCTCCGAGTGGCCTGGCAAGGTGCGGACCTATTAAGTGATGCATAATGGAGGTAACTGTTATCTATTATATTGTGGGGAAATGTGTCTATACATAGTAAGATAGAGCTGCAATCAATTTAGAAGTTAGAAGGAAATTTTGATAATGCAATAGAAAAATAAATAAGGGGAATATGGTACAGTTCAATACTGCAGGCCTAAACAAAGATTTTGAGCAAGTGGAGCTGTGCAGCAAGTGCAATTTTCTAACAGAAGAAACCAGCATGTGGTGTTGGAGCTCCATCCAGAACTAATCATTTCATCACCCCCATGAAAAACTTTAAGCCTTGAAGGGTAAGAAAGGCAGAATGAGAAGAAAAGCAGCCCTGGCACCGAGAAATAAACTACATAATGCATGAAGGAAATGCATGATAGTTGGATTATAGTAAGCACACAGAAAAAGAAATTACTAGTTTGTTTAGAATTCCCTATTAGGCATTAAAAATAATATAGAAAGGCTTCGACTTCAATATTTTATGCACTGCCCAGTAAAGTTCTACTTTTTCCTTCTATATGAAGATTCTTTGTGCACAGTGCAGCAATTCACTCTTATTCTCTAGTTACCATAGCTCAAATTAAAAAAAAAAATCAGCCTCAAGTGGTGACGAGGGGAGGTGTCAAGTGTCAGTTCAAGGAGAAAAGGGCAAAAGATCCCATACAGAAGTGGATATCGCTACCTGCAATGTTAAGTTCTAACTTTGGATGTCATTTGGCACAGTTTTTACTTACTGCTGAAAATATTTACTGCTAAACAAATTTTTAAAAAAAGTTCAAAGGTGAACTATTAAAAGGAATGAGCAATTGGCCTAAATGACAGTGATCAATAATGACTGCCACATATTTAATCCGTCAATAAATTGCATTCACTGTGTTTATCTGTAATATTAAAACCCAAGGGAATGCATTAAAAGTTTGGACTAATATATTAACCAAATATTGCTCAAAAGGGTTTCAAACCCGAAATACTTATTCATGTCTTTTTCTATGTAAGTTATTTGATAACAAATATTGCCACACAAAAATTTGCATGGCTGCAAAAATGTTTAGGAAGGTAAATCTTGCTCTTTTGCCGCCAAGTGAAATAAACATAAAGATCTTTAATAATGTCATGGAAAGAAGTAACATACTTTTTGTTTAGTTCCTAACACAGATTTTTATATCGTCCAAGTTCATTGAACAGAAACTGGCAACTGCATAAAGCAAAAGCGAAGCAAAAGCAATCTGATCACCTTCCACCAATCTGCAGAACCAGCAAGTTTTGCATGACAAGATTCAGTAAATCGCTTTTGAGCAGCTTCAATTACAGAATCAATTCCTTCTCCACCATAAGCATTAACCATCTCTTCCAGCAAGAGAGAACCTAAAAATAAGCAATTTATGCCACAAGGAAAAGTGAAGTGTGTAGTAAATCCATAAAGGTTAGATTAGCAAAATCTCCTATATAATAAAACGTAAAGCAAATGTGTAAGTAGATACAAATGATAGTACGATTGAAAATAACGCTGTAGTTAAATGCATCTGCTACATGTTCCAAAAACTCATGACTGATCAAATGACTAGAATTCACTAAAAAGTGTTCAAACAGTCCAAGTGAAGCAGCTAAATTGGTCACTCAAAGTAATAAAAGTTGTCAGGCTTGTTGTGAGCAAATGGTTAACTGATATTCAAATTGAAAGGAACATTGTAGTGATGAAAATTTCAAAGCATGTAATTAGCTATCAAGATCTATAATGCAATGATGTAAGAATATAAGTCATGGTATCAGATAATGACCATGACACAGTATCCATTAAAAATCAATGGTAAAAAGACTTTGTACCTGATACACGGCAGCTATAAGTAACATCATCTTCATCAGCAACATACTGATTTGCATCCACTGACCACGCATGCACCTAAATAAAGTTGAAGGGTCCAGAAGGAAAATATGAATAGCCTCAAGAGACAACACGTGAAAGTGTAGTGAAAATTAAAGTACGGATCAAAAATAGCTACAAGATAAACTGTAAAAACGTTTTCAAAAGTCTATAGAAAGAAATAATATAAACAAATAAGTACCAACTTCCTCATCTTAGTCATAAAGCATTTCCCGGCAAGAATACTGTCAACTAAGGAGACGGCTCTAAAGAAAGATTGATGATGTTTACAGCAAGTTGACAGCTGACATCAAACTCGGATAACAAAGTGTTTAAAAGCATGGTATCAATTTGTCTTGGGATGATTCTCAAAAGAATCCATAATAATAAGACAGTGCTAAGAATTCCATTCACTTGAATAATTCAAGTCCTTAGATTACTTTGACAAGTCTTAACACTTCAACGCCAAGAAGGGTGATTTATTTGTCCTTCCGGTTCGCGATATTATAGGCTAAATTGCACTTAAATACCCTAAACTATCCAGGTTTTAAGTTTTGTCAGTTAACTCCCGCCGTCCAACTTAACGGTCATGTGCTTTGCACATGATCATTCTCGACTTTTTTACCCCTAATGTAGAGAGAAACTACTCTTGTTTAACAAAAACAAAATAAAGGAAATTTAAATTAAAAAATGATTTACTTCACGGGCGAGGTCTCTGGTTCAAGTCCAGGATGGCCCAGCTGCGCCACGGAAAAGAAAAGAATAGAATAGAACCGGAACCCAGCAGCATATGCACATGAACAGAACAATCAAACAAATAGGGCATGGGCAATTATCTAAACTAGGAACATTTTATGATGAAAGAGAAAACCAAATACTGCTCGACTTTGTTGGTAGTGCATTGAGTACATCTCAAAACAGAACTAAAAGAAACCAAACATATAAAATAAATGGCATACTTGGTCTTCAGTCATCTGCAAGAAGGCTATAATATAGTACGCTAGCTCCTTAATGCTCCTTCCAATGACCTACAACAACCAATCTTGAAATATTATTTATCTAGAAATGGTTAATAACAAAGACAAAACAGATAAAGAATGCTAGAGGTAAACAATAAGCATTAGCACATACCTCAGCCATTCTGGGATTTCCCACCATTGTTAATAAGAATTCGAATAACTAAATTCAATAGCAAAATGTCAGCAAGATATCATATGTCAAATGTTCTAAGATAGTAAAAACATTTAAGCAATAGAAAACACATTTTCAGTTTGACCTTTTCAATGAGTTCCATCAACCAGACAAAGATATATCAAAGACAAGATCTCTTATAAATCATGAAAATTTGCATCCGAATGGCTATCTCAAAAGAACAGAAAACACGTGGTATGAAATAAAATAGTATACGACAGCTGATAAATATGACGTGTCAAATGGTAGTAAGAAACTATCTTCAAATGGTATCATATTTCAAATACCTGAATAACAAAAGCGTCAAGACTTCTTTCACAACCATCAGAATCAAAACCATCCGAATGGGGATCCTCAGTGCCTTTGATTGATGATAGCTCATATACTTTTAATGAAGACACAAAGGTTTGCCACAAAGGTGCAACAATGACTGGACCAAAATGGACATCAATTGGATAAGAAAACCCATGAGCATGGGAATACGTGTCAAAGAATATAGGAAGATATGCCTCAGTAGACTTGACAAAAGTATTATACTTGCCGGAAATCTGTGCTTCTCCAAAGCTCGGGAAATTCTGAACCATCTGGAGTAAGCATTTCAATACCTGATTTGTTCAAAGATAGAGCATATCAAACATAACGCATAATGTTAATAAGTAAAAATAAAAATAAAAATCAGCAAAACAGTATACCTCCATCCTGATGCTCCAATCATCGGAATCTCCTAACTGCACCGGAGGTTGTAATATGCTGGAAAACTGTTCCATCAATGCATTAACCATTGGCACCATCATAGCAACAGTTTCTGTCTAAAGCAGCAAAAGCTCAGATGTTAGTCCGACATCATCAGCGTCAATTGGGCACTACTTGAGAACTAATAGACATCATACCTTATACAGGCCAGTCATAGACCCCAAAATAGAAAAACAAGAGTGAATTATTGAAAGGGCTTTTGCACGCAGGGATTTTTCATACAGCTGAAAAGTATATACAACTAAACTGAGTTAACACAGTTGACACAAAAGGTTAGTATGGCTTGGAAAATGTCACAGCAAGCAACTAATATATGAAAATGATTAGGAAGCCTAGAAGGTAACAATGGAAGAACTTACATGTGGGGAGGATATAATTGTGTGCAAATGTGGGAACAGAGCAGGAACCAATTTTGGAACCATAGTATCATCTAAATCATCAGAGAGAAGAGCCAAACATTTTAAAGCTCCACGAACTGCAGGGAATATCACAATACTATGATTGTCAGTAAAGGGAAGCTTGACATGTATATCCTATTTGGATGTCAATATAATGCACGCCAGTTAGATTCACTAAAAAATATCAGAAATAAAGTTCTTCAAAATTTTGAGGCTTTGTTGTTGTAATTGTTGTATGTAAGTAAATGGGACCTACTTGGCAACAAAATTCAAAAATAAACCCTGCACGGTACACCGATTCTAAATTCATTACAAATCTAAAAGTGTGGATTTACTTGACGAAGCATGATCGTCCTAGGCAATAGATTACAACAACGGATTCGGACAAAACATCTTACATTTAGTTCTATCCTATGAGCCTATCAAGTATCAACAACTCAAATCAAAGTTTAAGATGATCTATTCCATGTCGAAGAAGCAAGCCCCGCACAGCCTCTAATGGTGATCCACACAAGTCTTCGCGCAAGAAAGAACTCCGTCGAAGAATGCTATGTAATTGCCTCGTACAACTAATACTTGATAGCTCCAATGTACTCGCAACTCTTACGTACTCCAAGATTCCATCACACTAGACAACAAACAGTTTGTTGTCATGTGTTCTACGAATAATGATGAAGGTCCTATTGAAGTCGTACACAAAAACCAGGGAAGAGAACCTCGAACCAATGTGGCAGACAACTACTATTGATGTCTGCTTTTAAGCCAGCCACCAGATGGATGGCTAGATCAAGGCTTCTATCGGGCAAACTTCAAGGGGATTTTGGAGGATATTTCATGCAAAATATTTGTCCCTCAACCCTATATTTATAGGGGAGGATTGCGTATACACTGGGCTCCTTTTAGTAAGATCAAATCAATGTAAACCCTATCACACACACACACACACACACACACACACACACACACACACACACACATATATATATATATATATATATATAGGATTTTTTTCTAATACAATTAGGACTAACTAAATACCAGAAGTTTTTAATTAGGAATTAACTAAGTCAAAACCTGATTGAAACCTGGTTGGTTCATGTGCTAGCAGAACTCCAATTAGCTTGACCAAACAAACAAATCACTGGATTTGAGTCTAACTCAAACCCATGAACTTTTGTTCCCATCATGGTTGGATTGACTTTGGTGTGGGTGACCCATTAGGCTCAAATAGTCAATACCAAGATGGCAACAAGAACAAGATTGAATCTGATCTAGATCAACCGAATGACACCAACCGTTGACTGAATCCAGAACAACATCCTTTGTTACCGTGCAATACAGACTTTCTATCAAACAATATCCCGACTAGACTATAATAAGGATATAATGTCAAACACACAAACATGGTCCGATATTGTTATGCTAAAAAAAAGTACTTGGTCAAGGTGAAATTGAAGTAAATAAGAGTTTTTGTTCATTATTTGATGCGTAAAGGATTGATCGTGATGCATAGCATCATAATAGGACATTTCTGCCAATTATGTGCTATGAGGAAAGATCCTTTGTTGATCACTCAACATCTCCATGGAACAACTTGCTATACGGTTAACCCAATGCCTACCTTTTGGTGGCCCGTAGTTAGAATCACAATGGAATAGTATAATAATGCAGTTATATGCCCACAAGATATAATAGTGATCCTAGGTCATAAGAACATTTGCACCAATAAAATAAAGAGACTTTCATTGACATGTACCAGTGTTACTATATTGGAGATTCCTTAGCTGAGTTGTTCAATAAACTTATTCTCTAATGAACACATATGTTCTTGTTTAAGTGTCTACCACACTAGTGACTTATCAGTTCAGTCACACTCATCATATGAGTCGGCATAGAATGCAATAGTCTATTCAGATTAACCAATGTCCTTAATGATCCTATAACTAGGAACATTTAATAGTACTTGCATGGATATGTGGATCTCACTAGTGTAATCACAATGCAATTACATAATCTGCCGCTAAGGAGCTTATTCACAATTCTAATAATAAGTCGCATTATTCTAAGGATGTTATCATGCTGCTACAAGTAATATAAAATGAATGAAAAAAGAATGAAAATAGTAAATGTCATATAATTATTAATCAACATGCCAATACATTAAGTGGTAAATGAAATCAAAACTACTTGTGATTGGCAGCCAATGCATATCTCTATCACCACAAACATTTACATATCACTATCATAACAAACATTTACATATCGCTATTGCAACAAACATTTATGAACTGGAAATTTTACAACAATAATAGACCATAAGAATGTTGTATCAACATTCAAGTACTACCTCCATCTATTTTGCTTTGATCGCTAATCCGATTCAAAAGAAATGGCAACAATTCAGCCCAGTTCTCTGGCCAATCATATTGAGCAATGGATGCTATTGCCATGCCAACAGCCGTGCGTATCTTTCCATGAGAGTCATCCAATGAGGGAAGTAGAAGTTGGCGTATTGCTACCTGTGATTTTTTAGAAGAACAAAAAACAATAAATAATGCTTGAGATGCTTACAACGGAAAGAAGTGAACAAAGAATTATTTGAAAGCCATAAGAATAAATTAGGAGTATTAATGTCAATGCTAATGCAACTGCTATATACTAAATGGATTGTACATCTTTATCCATGCATAACAAACTTGTATTTTAATGTGAAAACTGACTATAACTTTTTGCTGAACAGGAAGAGAAAACATAATAAAGTGCAATTATGTATCGGTGTGCATTGAACAATTAAGCAGCTGTCCCAATAGTTAATTTAATCTGCAATATTGGGTAAAACTTTTTGATTATGCAACACTACTTACATACAAGGATGCTACAAGTGAAAACGTTCAGTATATAATTATAGCTTGATTTTTAGTTCTGTGTTTTATATTCCTTAAAAACCATCCAGTAACTGGAAATTGGGCAACCCAATAATTGAGGTCTTTGGTAAGGGAAGGGCAGGTCATGGATTTGAAAACTAGGGAACAGTAAAGAAACTGGCCCTAATTCTCAAACAATGTCCAGTACCAAGTGCCCGGAGACCAGAGGGTAATGCTGCAATATAAATGAAAAGGTAAAACCCACCATGTCAAATTGTTTTCCTAATAAAATAATCATATTCTGTGTTAGCTGGCATCTATAAACATAAATAAATAAAAATTCAAGACACCAATAAAAAACTACGATATTAACACAAACAGTTCACAAGAAATGCAAATAAACATATGGTGTATAGTAAGGTATGTTGCACAGAAACAAATACGATATTAACACAAATACAATTAAACGAAAAAGGGCACAGCACCTACTTTGGTGTGTCCTACTGTATTTTCCAGTGTATTGTGTCCAGTACATTTCCAACAGAACACAACACACATGGCACCAATTTTTGGAGCATCCATGCTTCCTAAATAAGAAGCAGAAGTCGGTGCATAACTCCGGCTTTTAGAAGTTACTAACGCAACCAACAGAGAGACACTAAGAATACAGAACATGATAAGATAACAAACCTTATTCATCCATTTCAATATAGAAACATTGGTTGAACACCGCCTACGGCATAAAGGTCATATAAAAAGTATGATGTTACACAACACTAAGAAAAGCTCTAACAAGTTTAAGAAATAAAATATAGACCTTCTCTGAAGGGGAAACGGCAGGATTTGTGAAACCCTCATCGCCTTCCTGCCAATGCTGCTTTATGAACTGCTTTAACAAGACTGCCGCTAAGTAACAAGTGTTAAGACATAACAAAACAATAAACTGTCTTATAATGAGAGCGATGTTAAATAAGCAAAATAATTTTTCAAGAATATGAGGATATCTGCCGCAGTCCGAATGGCAGCTCCTGGTTGACAGTGATCTTTGCGAGAGCAGCTCCAAATCCTTCATGGGCACCAACATTCCATATTGCATTAGTATAGTACAATATACATATTACTCAAAGTTCAATTCCATCGAACTTAATTTTTGACCAGTCAACCAATGGAGAGTTGAAATTTCTTTGTTTTCTCCTCCAAACGAATAATTGTGAAAATGGTAATAAGAGAAACCATAGTCGATCACAAATGAGCAGTTTTCTTCTCGAAGGAAGAATAAGAACAAGTATTCATCCATAGAACTTCAGAAAGTAATCAAGATATGCATTCTGTTTGCAGGTTGGTAAACTATAACATTGGTAGGAATAGCAAGCTTTAAGTAAAACACAATACACAATGCATATTCTTCAAAATTCAACTACATCAAAAAAAAAATGGCTGATCGACCAATGGAAGTCGAGATTTTTCATTTCCTCCCCCCCCCCCCCCCCCCCCCCCCCCCCCCCTCCCTCTCCAAAATCCAAACGCAGAATCACAAAAAACAATAGTAAGGGACGATCAATATTATGAAATTGGGTTGTCTTTCCAAATAGCATTATGGTAAAGCTATAACATTTGTCAACTAGCATATTGAGTTTAATAACACAGTACATCATGCATGTTACTCAGAAGCTCAACTCCATCAAAATTGAATTTTGAACAATCAATCAATCATCAATTGAGAAAAAGTCCAAGATTTTGTCTCTCTTTTTTCTCAAACCAATAATCGCAAAAAAGGCTAGCAATGAGCAGTTCATTATGAAATTAGGTTTTCTACGAAGCTCAACTCCATCAAAATTTAGGTTTTGAACGATCGACCAATCAAAAAGTTGAATTTTTCGGTGCTTTCTCCTCTAAATAAATGGGCTCTCAGTGGCATGCTGGTAAAATTACAATATTTGCATCACCAACCATACTCCTCGAAGCTCAACCCACCAAAATCAAATCTTTGGCTTCGCCGATCGCTAGCCGGCGGCACTGACCAATGGCAAAGTTGAAATGGGGCGGAAGGAATCGAGGAAATGGTTTAGCAAGAGGAAAAGATCAATCGATCGCAAAAATTCAATGGTGGTGGTGGTTGATGGCAGGAACGTAAATATTACCTGGCTGGAGAGAGGCCTGGTGGAGGGAGGCCTCGGCGAAGGAGCGGACATCGCGGCTGGTGTCGAGCGTGGCGGTGAGGCAGTTGACGAGCCACTGCTGGTCCTGATCCACCGGCGCCGACGACATGGAGAGATGTTTCTGGAAGGAGGATGTATGCAAATGATAAAAGAGTTTGGGAAAGTGTGTGTAGGGTTTAAACTTTCAAGAGCTTTTCAAAGGAAGAGGGGTTTTAGGGTTTTCACGAAAGTATAAGATGTGTTTTTTTATTACATTAAGGGTCCGTTTGGTAAACCGTATTTGGAGGTGGAATTTGGATTTTTATGGATTTGGAGACAAATCTATGGAATCCTATGTTTGGTTGGAGATGGATTTGGATATGGAAAGTATGAGAAAATCCAAAACTTGAATTTGGTTGGATTTTGGAGGAAGATAATAATTATTCTTTAATAATTTCGTTAAAATATTTATTATTTAATAATTTTGTTAAAAATTAGTAAATAAAAAATTAGTTAATCTTTAATAATTTCGTTAAAAATATTTATTAATTAAAAATTAGTTAATTAGTTAATTAGTTAATTTTGTTGTAATCATATTAATAATTTATTAGTATTATTATAATATAATTAATAATTTTAATAACTATTTTATTATACTTAATTAATAATATTTAATCACAATTATAATAATATTTATAATAATTTAATTTAATAATTTACTAATCATAATATATTAATTTATAATTACTATTTTTAAAATATTTAATTTATAGTTAAATATCGTTAATTATTAATTATTAATTTAAATTACTTAATTATTAATATTAATTAGTATTATTATAATATTAATAATATTTTATTATTTAGTTAATAAACATAATTTACTAGTATTATTATATTATTATTATTATTAATTATAATTTATTAGTATATTATAATTTAATTAATAATCATATCCTATGTTTAGTATTATTAATTAAAAAAATAGTTAATTAGTTTATTAGTTAATTTTGTTACAATCATATTAATAATTTATTAGTATTATTATAATTAATTAATAATTTATTAATAACTATTTATTAAATCTTAATTAATAATATTTTAATCACAATTAGAATCATTTTGTAATAATTTAATTAATAATTTACTAATCATAATAATATTAATTATAATTACTATTTTTAAAAATTTATTTATAGTTAATTAATCGTTAATTGTTAATATTATTAATTAATTTATAATTACTTAATTATTAATTTATTAATTAATTATTAATTATTATTATTATTATAATTTATAATCGTTAATTAATAATCGTTAATTAATCGTTAATTATTAATTATTAATTATAATTACTTAATTTATAATCGTTAATTAATTTTACTTAATTATTATTATTAATTATAATACTTATTATTAATTATTAATTTATAATCGTTATTATTAATTTTTAAATTATAATCGTTAATTATTAATTATTAATTTATTAATTTATTAATTTATTAATTTATTAATTTTAATTATTATTTAATTTATAATTACTATTATTAATCGTTAATTATTAATTATTTAATTTATAGTTATTAATTATTAATTATTAATTATTAATCATAAAACCAAATCTTATGTTTGGTTGGAGTTGGATTTGGGTTGGATTTGAATAGTAAAATCCATGATTGGATTTGGAGGATTTCCAATCCAAATCCAAATAGTAAATCCTCCAACCAAAGGATTGAGGATTAGGAGAGTTGTTTTTTCTTTTTTTCTTTTTTTCTTTTTTTTTTCCAGCTCGTGCAGGTTCAGTTAAATCGTGTGTTCTTCTTGCTACGATTTTTAGCCGATCGTCATGTCGCTTCGGCTCTTCGTACAGATCTTTCCGCACTGGCTTTTTCATCATCGTCCCACACGTACGCCTCGCGCACACTCCGTCCGCTTCCGAACCACGGGACGGCCGACGTCTTTCGACGCTGGCAATTCACGCCTCGCTTCGCCCACGACGCCGAAGGCGCCCCCGACGTCTTCGCGACGCCTACAACCGATGCCGTCAGCCACCCTTCTAATGCGCACGACGTCCTTACGATGTTCCCGACGCCCATTGGACGCCGCACGACGGACCCGTGGTCGGCCGTCGTTTATAACTGTGGTAGAATGGTGCCGGTCCTCGACCGCCGCTCGCGCCCCCAGCCGTTGATTTCATTTCACGGGACGCGTGAGAGAAATAGAAATTATGAGGTGAAGGTTTAGGAGAAGGGTTATAAAGAGTTTAGTGAGTATTTGTTTAATCTCTTTTGTTTGTTTTTTCAATCCCCTAGGTTAACAAGAGTGATTGAGAAGTTTTGTTTAAAAAGTCATAAATACCGTTTATTTATTCTATAAATTTTATCATTTTATAATTTTTTTTTCTTTTAACATGTTGTTCTATAACTTACTTATTTGTGAGATATTTCGGCAAGTTCTAATTAAATGATTGGTACATAATGTTGACACTTTAAAGTGTAAATGTTAATTATTATTTTAATTATATCCGATATACTTTAAAGTATTTTTGTTTGTTTTTTATCACTTTAAAAGTATATTATAAATGTATGAAATGACTTTTTTTTTCCCTCAAATGTTCGATATTATTTAAATACAAATTTACTAGTATAAATGAAAAATATGTAAAATTTGGCACTGAAAATTATTTGATAATTTGGAAGTTTGGAACTATTTTTTTCCCTAAAACTAAACTAATGGAGTCACTCGCATATGAATGATCCGACCATGCTTATCCATCCCTTGGGGACCATTTATGTAGTATGTCAATATATGATCACAACTAGTATGACACTACTAATTTTTTACATAACACTTGCATCACCATTAAAAAAAAAATAAAGACATAGAAAATCTTTGTTACTTCTTTGGCCTTTAGGTTGACCACTCTCCTACGAATTGCCTCTATCAACAGATGTTTATGTTGAGATTCTTAAAAGAAATTACATACTATTACTCGAACTTCAATGCGCCTCTAAAGCCGAATGTCAACTTGTGTCCTAATGATAGAGAACTAGCTATACGATCCTCTATGTTTGACTAGAAGTTGATAATTTGGTCTAACTCGCGTGTTGTTTGTATCATCAGCCAATTTTTGATCCCCTGCAAATTTGTTATGCTACTTAGACCATCTCCAATGGGGGTTTCTATCTTCCCTATTTCCATGGTAAAATTTATTTTAGAAAAAACTTCTCTCAATGGTGATTTATATTATCATTTCTATCCTAGGTGGCAGATGTAGATGAAAACTTTCTAGGAGGATTTCTACATGTAGAAACTCTCATAGAAATCTTCTATCTCTCATAGAGATTCTTGAAGAACATCTTTTTATGTCTACAATTTCTATATAGAACTCTTTCAACTAGGATAGAAATTTTCTTAAAGTACAATGTCAAATAGGATAAGAACTCATTTTAGAAATCACCATTGGAGATGGTCTTAGCTTCTTCATTCCGATGCACCGTCATCATATCCCTCTTTTTTTTTCGTTCTCTTTTCATGCATTCTTGTGTATAATGTAATGCCTCTCATTTTCTTTTAGCCCTCCTTCTCGTGTATTCATGCATACTGACGTTGATTTGATTGATGGTATTTTTTGTGCAAGTGTACTATTGACTTTTTAATCTTTCTTGGCATTCCCTCAATCTCATAAATAGGACATGATCTTATGGTCTAATGTCGAGCTTAACTCATGTTATGGTTGGTACAACTACATATGTTATGTCACGTTCCAATTTTTGTAGTACCGATAAGTCATCATTGGACATGATATCTACAAATTTAAATTACACTTTACGTGACAAGAGTGTGCAATATTGAATAATCATCTTTAACAAGGTCATTACACAAGCAAAATTAAATAAATTATTGATAGACAAAATATATAAAAAGATTTTCTTTATTGATAGCTTGTAGCGAATACAATATTCTCAATAGCAACGAAATTGTGCCAAATTTGGCTTACAATTCATGAATATAGTAGTAAACAGTATTCCGTACATTATGTATTTTGTTACAAGATAGAACATCTTAAAAATAAAATGTCAAATTCGGCTAGGTTATTCAAGCTGTATTCCTCTCTTTTTCTCTTTGGTAGGGATGCAACAGTGATCAATTTGGGAGGACTCAAGTCGCTTATTATAAGTTTCCAAATATAACTATAACATATATTTTCAATCAAGATGTCAAACACTTTTTCAAATTGGACTAGGCTATCCAAGTCGGTAAACCACATGCAACATTCTAAGCTAATACAAAAGGACAATCGTACCCAAACTCTCCAACGTATCACTTTGACTTGCACTGAATCAAAGTTGTCTCACATTCAACCATAAGATTTACAAAAATTCACAACAACACGATTCACCCCAATGCATAGGGTACTACATATACATGGTTTGCCACGTACATGTGAAACCCAATTTTTAGTGTAATTATTATTATATTATTATTGTTATTATTATTATTATTAGAGTAAATTTATTGAGTTCAAAATTATTTCGAAAATTATTAAAATGGACTTTTGGATGTTGACCCAGACCCGAGCCCGAACCCAGACCCAATCCTTTATTTGTGGAATTCTGAATTCTTTCTATTATAAAAAAAGAAAGAAAAG
>JANAVB010004796.1:15182701-15333079 GCA_029216955.1 Iris pallida | reverse complement strand
CTCCATCAAAATTGAATTTTGAACAATCAATCAATCATCAATTGAGAAAAAGTCCAAGATTTTGTCTCTTTTTTCTCAAACCAATAATCGCAAAAAAGGCTAGCAATGAGCAGTTCATATGAAATTAGGTTTCTACGAAGCTCAACTCCATCAAAATTTAGGTTTGAACGATCGACCAATCAAAACGTTGAATTTTTCGGTGCTTTCTCCTCTAAATAAATGGGCTCTCAGTGGCATGCTGGTTAAAATTACAATATTTGCATCACCAACCATACTCCTCGAAGCTCAACCCACCAAAATCAAATCTTTAGCTTCGCCGATCGCTAGCCGGCGGCACTGACCAATGGCAAAGTTGAAATGGGGCGGAAGGAATCGAGGAAATGGTTTAGCAAGAGGAAAAGATCAATCGATCGCAAAAATTCAATGGTGGTGGTGGTTGATGGCAGGAACGTAAATATTACCTGGCTGGAGAGAGGCCTGGTGGAGGGAGGCCTCGGCGAAGGAGCGGACATCGCGGCTGGTGTCGAGCGTGGCGGTGAGGCAGTTGACGAGCCACTGCTGGTCCTGATCCACCGGCGCCGACGACATGGAGAGATGTTTCTGGAAGGAGGATGTATGCAAATGATAAAAGAGTTTGGGAAAGTGTGTGTAGGGTTTAAACTTTCAAGAGCTTTTCAAAGGAAGAGGGGTTTTAGGGTTTTCACGAAAGTATAAGATGTGTTTTTTATTACATTAAGGGTCCGTTTGGTAAACCGTATTTGGAGGTGGAATTTGGATTTTTATGGATTTGGAGACAAATCTATGGAATCCTATGTTTGGTTGGAGATGGATTTGGATATGGAAAGTATGAGAAAATCCAAAACTTGAATTTGGTTGGATTTTGGAGGAAGATAATAATTATTCTTTAATAATTTCGTTAAAATATTTATTATTAATAATTTTGTTAAAATTAGTAAATAAAAAATTAGTTAATCTTTAATAATTTCGTTAAAAATATTTATTAATTAAAAAATTAGTTAATTAGTTAATTAGTTAATTTTGTTGTAATCATATTAATAATTTATTAGTATTATTATAATATTAATTATAATTTATTAATAACTATTTTATTATAATCTTAATTAATAATATTTTAATCACAATTATAATAATATTTATAATAATTTAATTTAATAATTTACTAATCATAATAATATTAATTTATAATTACTATTTTTAAAATATTTAATTTATAGTTAAATAATCGTTAATTATTAATTATTAATTTAAAATTACTTAATTATTAATTATTAATTAGTATTATTATAATATTAATTAATAATATTTTATTATTAGTTAATAAACATAATTACTAGTATTATTATATGATTATTATAATATTAATTAATAATTTATTAGTATTATTATAATATTAATTAATAATCATATCCTATGTTTAGTATTATTAATTAAAAAAATAGTTAATTAGTTTATTAGTTAATTTTGTTACAATCATATTAATAATTTATTAGTATTATTATAATATTAATTAATAATTTATTAATAACTATTTTATTATAATCTTAATTAATAATATTTTAATCACAATTAGAATCATATTTTGTAATAATTTAATTAATAATTTACTAATCATAATAATATTAATTTATAATTACTATTTTAAAATATTTAATTTATAGTTAATTAATCGTTAATTGTTAATTATTAATTATTAATTTATAATTACTTAATTATTAATTTATTAATTAATTATTAATTATTAATTATTAATTATTAATTTATAATCGTTAATTAATAATCGTTAATTATTAATCGTTAATTATTTAATTATTAATTATAATTACTTAATTTATAATCGTTAATTAATTATTACTTAATTATTTATTAATTAATTATAATTACTTAATTATTAATTATTAATTTATAATCGTTAATTATTAATTTTTAAATTATAATCGTTAATTATTAATTTATTAATTTATTAATTTATTAATTTATTAATTTATTAATTATTAATTATTATTTAATTTATAATTACTATTATTAATCGTTAATTATTAATTATTTAATTTATAGTTATTAATTATTAATTATTAATTATTAATCATAAAACCAAATCTTATGTTTGGTTGGAGTTGGATTTGGAGTTGGATTTGAATAGTAAAATCCATGATTTGGATTTGGAGGATTTCCAAATCCAAATCCAAATAGTAAAATCCTCCAACCAAAGGATTGAGGATTAGGAGAGTTGTTTTTTCTTTTTTTTCTTTTTTTTCTTTTTTTTTCCAGCTCGTGCAGGTTCAGTTAAATCGTGTGTCTTCTTGCATACGATTTTTAGCCGATCGTCATGTCGCTTCGGACTCTTCGTACAGATCTTGTCCGCACTGGCTTTTTCATCATCGTCCCACACGTACGCCTCGCGCACTCCGTCCGCTTCCGAACCTCACGGGACGGCCGACGTCTTTCGACGCTGGCAATTCAACGCCTCGCTTCGCCCACGACGCCGAAGGCGCCCCCGACGTCTTCGCGACGCCTACGACAACCGATGCCGTTCAGCCACCCGTTCTATGCGCACGACGTCCTTACGATGTTCTTCCCGACGCCCATTGGACGCCGCACGACGGACCGCGTGGTCGGCCGTCGTTTATAACTGTGGTAGAATGGTGCCGGTCCTCGACCGCCCGCGCAGCGCCCCCAGCCGTTGAGTTTTCATGCACGGGACGCGTGAGAGAAAATAGAAATTATGAGGGTGAAGGTTTAGGAGAAGGGTTATAAAGAGTTTAGTGAGTATTTGTTTAATCTCTTTTGTTTGTTTTTTCAATCCCCTAGGTTAACAAGAGTGATTGAGAAGTTTTGTTTAAAAAGTCATAAATACCGTTTATTTATTCTATAAAATTTTATCATTTTATAATTTTTTTTTTCTTTTAACATGTTGTTCTATAACTTACTTATTTGTGAAGATATTTCGGCAAGTTCTAATTAAAATTGATTGGTACATAATGTTGACACTTTAAAGTGTAAATGTTAATTATTATTTTTAATTATATCCGATATACTTTAAAGTATTTTTGTTTGTTTTTTATCACTTTAAAAGTATATTATAAATGTATGAAATGACTTTTTTTTTCCCTCAAATGTTACGATATTATTTTAAATACAAATTTACTAGTATAAATGAAAAAATATGTAAAATTTGGCACTGAAAATTATTTGATAATTTGGAAGTTTGGAACTATTTTTTTCCCTTAAAACTAAACTAATGGAGTCACTCGCATATGAATGATCCGACCATGCTTATCCATCCCTTGGGGACCATGTTATGTAGTATGTCAAATATATGATCACAACTAGTAGTGACACTACTAATATTATTTACATAACACTTGCATCACCATTACGAAAATAAAGGACATAGAAAATCTTTGTTACTTCTTTGGCCTTTAGGTTGACCACTCTCCTACGAATATTGCCTCTATCAACAGATGTTTATTGTTGAGATTCTTAAAAGAAATTACATACTATTACTCGAACTTCAATGGCGCCTCTAAAGCCGAATGTCAACTTGTGTCCTAATGATAGAGAACTAGCTATACGATCCTCTATGTTTGACTAGAAGTTGATAATTTGGTCTAACTCGCGTGTTGTTTGTATCATCAGCCAATTTTTGGATCCCCTGCAAATTTGTTATGCTACTTAGACCATCTCCAATGGGGGTTTCTATCTTCCCTATTTCCATGGTAAAAATTTATTTTAGAAAAAACTTCTCTCAATGGTGATTTATATTATCATTTCTATCCTAGGTGGCAATGATGTAGGATGAAAACTTTCTAGGAGGATTTCTACATGTAGAAACTCTCATAGAAATTCTTCTATCTCTCATAGAGATTCTTGAAGAACATCTTTTTATGTCTACAATTTCTATATAGAAACTCTTTCAACTAGGATAGAAATTTTCTTAAAGTACAATGTCAAATAGGATAAGAACTCAATTTTAGAAATCACCATTGGAGATGGTCTTAGCTTCTTCATTTCCGATGCACCGTCATCATATCCCTCTTTTTTTTTCGTTCTCTTTTCATGCATTCTTGTGTATAATGTATATTGCCTCTCATTTTCTTTTAGCCCTCCTTCTCGTGTATTCATGCATATACTGACGTTGATTTGATTGATGGTATTTTTTGTGCAAGTGTACTATTGACTTTTTAATCTTTCTTGGGCATTCCCTCAATCTCATAAATAGGACATGATCTTATGGTCTAATGTCGAGCTTAACTATCATGTTATGGTTGGTACAACTACATATGTTATGTCACGTTCCAATTTTGTAGTACCGATAAGTCATCATTGGACATGATATCGTACAAATTTAAATTACACTTGTACGTGACAAGAGTGTGCAATATTGAATAATCATCTTTAACAAGGTCATTACAGCAAAAATTAAATAAATTATTGATAGACAAAATATATAAAAAAATGATTTTCTTTATTGATAAGCTTGTAGCGGAATACAAATATTCTCAATAGCAAACGAAATTGTGCCAAATTTGGCTTACAATTCATGAATATAGTAGAGTAAACAGTATTCCGTACATTATGTATTTTGTTACAAAGATAGAACATCTTAAAAATAAAATGTCAAATTCGGCTAGGTTATTCAAGCATGTATTCCTCTCTTTTTCTCTTGGTAGGGATGCAACAGAGTGATCAAATTTGGGAGGATCTCAAGTCGCTTATTATAAGTTTACCAAATATAACTATAACATATTATTTTCAATCATAGATGTCAAACACTTTTTCAAATTGGACTAGGCTATCCAAGTCGGTAAACCAACATGCAACATTCTAAGCTAATACAAAAGGACAATCGTACCCAAACTCTCCAACGTATCACTTTGACTTGCACTGAATCAAAGTTGTCTCACATTCAAACCATAAGATTTACAAAAATTCACAACACGATTCACCCCAATGCATAGGGTACTACATATTACATGGTTATGCCACGTACATGTGAAACCCAATTTTTGTAGTGTAATTATTATTATTATTATTATTGTTATTATTATTATTATTAGAGTAAATTTATTGAGTTCAAAATTAATTTCGAAAATTATTAAAATGGACTTTTGGATGTTGACCCAGACCCGAGCCCGAACCCAGACCCAATCCTTTTATTTGTGGAATTCTGAATTCTTTCTATTATAAAAAAAGAAAGAAAAGAAAATGTTTTTGGACTGGTCCACGTTGGACCAGCACAACTCTCCCTACGTTCTACCCATCTATCCTATTCTCACTCTCCTCCTTTCACTCTTATTCCCCACTCCCTTATATTGTTAATCCCATTCCCGCTCTCTCCCCCACTCATTCTTTCTCCTCAGAGAACAATCCCTCACGAGCACCCCCTCTTCCTTCCTTCTCTTTAAAACCCACACCAACCCACTACCATCTACTTTTTCCCAAATTTTCTTCACCCCCTCTCTCTCACAACCCTCTCCCGATCTCTCGGCCCCGATGTCCCGCCGACCCGAGCACCCCGACGAACTCCCGCCGACTCCAGCGCTGCCAGCCCGGCACACGAGCCCCTAGCCCCGGCCTCCCGCGCGACTCCGGCGTGCCCCGCCAACCGCCGACTCCGTCGGACCCCGGTCGGCCGCCCGCTCCTGTCCGCCGAGCCAGCCGAGGCCGCTCCTCTCGGCCTCCCCTGTCCAGCACCCCCGCCCGAGCGCGTCCCCGAGCGCTCCTCGGCATTCGCCGCAACCAGCGCGCTGTCCCGTCTTTTTCTTCCGTGGCCGACCCCTCTCGGGTTTTCTTCGACGACCCCGACCCGTGGGTTTTCTGTTTCCCGCTGTCCCGACAGCGCGGTCCAGCGTTGTTCTCCGTTCGGTTCCTAGCCGCGGCTCCGCTGCGACATCATCGCTGTCTCGTGGATTCGGTTCGACTCCGCTGTCTCGTGGATTCGACTCCGCTGCCCGCGTGGATTTCTTTATTATTTCATCTGAGAGTTCTAGCCGAGCAACCCGAGGTATAACCCCTGTCCCGTTCTATTTTTTTTTCTACAGTCTGTGATGAGATTGGTCCCCGATTCTCTCCCGGGAATTCGGTTTTTAGCAACGTATTTTTCGGAACCTTCGGAAAGGTTCTGTTGATTGTTTGGATTTTCCGGAACTTTTTGGAAAATGGATTTTGTTATATTTTGGCTTCCGGATATTTTCGGTATTGTGCTGTGACGTTTTGGTTGGATTCGGACTTTCGAAATTGTTTCGGGTCGTTCCGAATTAATCTGTGGATTGGTTGTGGATTATTTTATATATATATTTTGGGATTCCCTGGTTTGGGATTTGCAGGAAAAGTATTTGGCATATTTTCCAGTTTTTGGGTTGACCAAAAATAGAGGAAATGCTGCCGGATTTTTCCGTAAATTTAAAGTATATTTTAAAAATGATTTTAAAATGGATTTCGGAAATATATAATTAATATTTGGATCTTGGGCGACGACCGTATCGGTCAATGGGCCCGGCTAAGTGCAAACGAAACCGGCTTCGTCCGGACGTTGAGGCATTAGCCTAGTTGACGATTGGACCATATCTGAGACTCGATAAATATTTACTTTATTTTTACCATTTAATTTACTTCATTATTTATTTTATTATAATTAATTATAGTTTAGAACTAACGGCCGTTTCTGTCTTATTTCAATTTATGTAAATAAATTGCAATGGACATAAGCCCAGCTGGTTGTTGGTTCTGTAACTGTAATTTGGTAGCGTAGGTTTTTTTTGGTTATTGCTGATTTTGCGAGTTTTTGTAGCGTACGAATAAATCTAATAAAAGTATTTTTGTATAAAAAATTAATAAAGATTTTCTCACCTAAAATCTACAAGTTTTAATATTAACAACGATCATGTATTTCTCACTAAAATAAGAAATTAGTTTTATACTTATAGTTACTAAAATACAAAGTTTTAATTAATTAAATTGGTATCGACGAGTTTTCCAAATTGCAAAGTTTAAAACGATCTTTTTCCTCGTATTAAATTCAACGCACCGATAATCGTAATCCTGTTTGTATTTTGTTAAATAAGAATTAAAATGGATTAAGACACAAATAGAGATTTCAACTAGCGTAGCTAGATTGGTAACCCTGGAATCTGAGTCAATTTCTCGAATGTACGAATTCGAGGACGATTCTGAATTTCCATCTCGAAGTCTTCATCCTCTCCAGTCAAATCCATTTTGAGGCAAATATAGTTTGTGTTAGTTTTACAGTTATTTTAATAATCGCTTTACTGCAAGTTTAAACCACGATGCAAACACGAAACTCTCTCTGAGAGTACTGATTGTGACTACTGTACTGATTGGGGACTGGGGGAATAGAGTAATGTTTATGACCAAATCCAACTGTAACTTAGAACTGTGTGAGCTTACCCCTCTTACACACGGGGATAAGCCGTACCGTATCAATAGGATACTACTGAATCATCCCAAGTCGGTCATATTCATTGCCTATTCAAATCACACTGTTTTACTGCTAGAAAACTGTTCATTTCTAAACTGTTTAAAAGTGCATGATTCTATTATTCATTTTAACTGTTTTAAATTAGCATGAATTGTACTTTGCTCCCTCCTGACTGGAGATACATTTTAGGGGATATTGAGGATGCTGAGCTGTTGTACAGCAGCTACTACGACCCTGTTTTGTACCCTGTAGTGCTGCCAGAGTCCCCATTGGAGGACGTTGGGACTGAGGCCGATGAGCCGGCTGATAGATAGATTTTCTTTTTTAGCATTGTTGTTTATTTCAAATTCAGTTATTTATTTCAGTATATTTTCCCGGTTGTATTTCATTTCAAAGTTTAATAAAGTTTCATTTCCCGAATTTGGGTTGTGACAAATATGGATGTTGTTGTATGGTTACCTGCTAGTGGAACAGCTTACTGCCGTCGTTTCAATAACGGTGCAGGCTGGGCATGATCCGGTTCGACCCAATTATTTGGGATCGGGTCGTGACATATTTTTAGTGGTGGCCCATGTAGGTCCAAACAACAACTTAGGAAAATATACCTAGAAATAATTAGAACACTAAAACATTGATTTGTCACAACGTAGGTCCGAATTATATATAAATAAATATTTTTGTTTGATTATAGACTGGTAGGCTACCTCGCTCATGTGTGCATCATAAAACCTTCCAGAGAATGGCCATTGACAAGACCAATCCTGCTGGTGATGAGGTGTTATCTCCAGATCATATCCCATCTCCTCAACCAAGTCCAGGGTTTATTCCCTCGCAGCTGGTTGACCGTCCCCATAATGCATCCAGTGAAGTTTTTACTACACCGGCGGATCCTACCTCTTCTCAAACTGAGCTGCATTTCCTTGAGAAAGTACCCATTCCTGATGCTCCACCAGTACCAGCGAACACCTCCCAAATGGTTGCCCTACTTCAAGAAATCCTGGAGTCCCAGAAGGCTCAAGCTGAAGCCCAGCAGGAACAGATGGATATCACGAGAGAAGTCATGAAGAACGTCAATGATGTAGCCTTAGCTATCTCCAACCAAGTTGGAGCGGAACCTCGTCCTAAGAGGGATACCCCTGAATCTAGAAGATATTTGGGCCCTATCAAGTACTCTACTTTCCGACAGTCTTGTCGTAAGAGGCTTTTGGCTTGTGACTACTGCAAGAGGCCTGGACATCAGGCCGTTAGTTGCCGCAAGAGATTGGGACAATGTTTGGCATGTGGATCTGCTGAACATCGGGTAAAGGACTGTCCCTTATCTTTCCATCAGACCAGAGCACATATCCCAGCAACACCTGTTAGGCCACAACCTAGAGACTCTCTTCCTATCCAGCAGACCTTGTCTCCTACAATAAGGCATGATGCAGACTCGAGGTTCATAGAAGATGAAGCAGTTGGAGACTACTCATGCAAGAGCCAGAACCATGAAGAATAGTACCTAGGACTGCTGAATAGCATTTTCTATTTTTTTTATAAGAAATTGTAACATGATGTCCTTAGATCCATCATGAGAGTCTTTCTGTAATTCTCCATATGAATAAAATTCTTAGTTACACCTTTATGGTAGATGTCTTCCCTGATAGTCTTCCCGGATTACCCTAGATAGAGACATAGAATTCACCATTGACCAAGTCCTCGGCTCTTTTCCTATTTCAAAAAAAGGGATACTTTAGAGTCAACCCGAAGGAGGCCAGAAGATGAAGGACCAGATCAATGAAGACTCTAGGATTTATCCAAGATGGAACTTCATTCTAGGGAGCATCTGTCATGTTAGTGCACTAGAAGGACGGAACAGTACGGATGTGCGTCGACCACCGGGCGCTGAACAATATCACCATCAAGAACAAGTACCCTCTGCCCCGGACCGATGACCTATTGGATCAATTGAGCGAAGCCATGGTATTTTCGAAGATTGATCTTAGATCTGGCTACCATCAGATCAGAGTCAGGAAGGAAGATATTACCAAGATGGCATTCAACACCAAGTATGGACAGTTTAAATTCTTGGTCATGTCATTTGGACTGACGAATGCTCCTGCAGTGTTCATGAAACTTATGAACAAGGTTTTCCATGAATACCTAGATCAAATTGTCGTTGTCTTCATCAATGACATTCTGATCTATTCAAAGACGGAAGAGGAGCACGAAGAGCACCTCATGAAAAGTTTTGGAAACTTTGAGGAAGGAGAAGTTGTATGGTAAGCTCTCCAAATGTGAATTCTTTCTAGACAAGGTAGATTTTTCTTGGCCATGTTTTTACAGGAGAAGGAATTTCGGTGGATCCGAAGAAGATAGCCGCTATTGAGAAGTGGTCTACCCCAAGCTCAGTTGCTGAAATCAGGAGTTTCTTGGACTTAGCTGGCTACTACCGGAAGTTCGTGAAGGATTTTTGCCAGAATTGTCGAGCCGATGACAAAGCTCACTCGAAAGGATGAGGAGTTTATCTGGACGGAAGATTGCCAGGCATCATTTGAGGAGCTGAAGAAGAGGCTTACAACAGCGACGATACTTGCGCTACCCGCAGGTACTGGCGGCTTCTCAATTTACAGTGATGCCTCAGGTAAAGGACTGGGTTGCGTTCTTCAATAACATGGAAAAGTGATTGCTTATACATCTAGGCAATTACGGACTCATGAGAAGAACTATCCTACACCTGATCTGGAGCTTGCGGCAGTCATTTTTGCTTTGAAGCTATGGAAGCATTATCTATATGGAGAGAGAGTGGAAATATATACAGACCACAAAAGTCTGAAGTATGTTTTCACTCAGAAGGAGCTGAACATGAGGCAAAGAGGATGACTGGAGCTGATCTAGGATTTTGGCATCGATCTACAGTACCACCCGGAGGACATCGAGAAGCTTGGACTAGAGATTATATTGCCTGGAAGGAACGAGCTGATGTAAGAAGCACACCAGTCGCAGTATTCCATACATCCTGGAGCCAACAAAATGTATCGGGATATGCGTACCATTGTTTGGTGGTTTGGAATGAAGAAAGACGTGGCCAGGGATGTTGCTAGATATTTAATTTGTCAACAAGGAAAGGCTAGCAGGCAGAGACCAGCAGGACTATTGCAGCCGCTTGACATTCTGGAGTGGAACTAGAAGCACATGGCAATGGATTTTGTATCGGGACTGCCTCGATCCCTAAGGAGGGAAGGATGCCATTTGGGTTATCGTGAACCGACTGACGAAGTCAGCTCACTTTATCCCCTTCAAGGTTGGTCCATCCACCGAGAAGTTGGCAGCACTGTACATGCTGCACATCTACCGGATTCATGGAGTACTGGTAAGTGTTGTATCTGACAGAGATACGAGATTTACCTCTCACTTTTGGAAGAGTTTGCATGACAGCTTGGGGACCCAACTGAAGTTCAGCACCGCCTACCACCCTCAGATTGATGGGCAATCAGAGAGAACAAACCAGATGCCTGAAGACATACCGAGATTTTGCGTCTTGGAGTTTGGGGGGTCTTGGGAAGATCATTTGCACTTGGTAGAGTTCTCTTACAACAACAATTACCAAGCCAGCATTGTTATGACCCTATTTGAAGCTCTCTATGGACGTCATTTTCGTACACCACTTGCATGGGACGACGTAGGAGAAAGAGTACTGCTGGGTCCAGAGATGGTGACTGACGTAGTAGAGAAGGTGAATGCAAGCTCAGGATTGCCCAAGACAGACAGAAGCATTGGGTTGATAGTAGTCGTCGACCAGTGAAGTTTGAAGAAGGAGGTAGCGTTTCTGTGAAGTTTTCTCCTACCAGTGGAACGATCAGTTTTGACGGAGCTGGGAAATTAGGGCCAGGTACATCAGGCCATTTGAAGTTTTAAGACGAGTTGGAAGTAGCGTACCGGTTAGCTCTACCAGCTAATCTCGAGAGTGTTCAACGTCTTCTACGTATCACAGCTCAGACGCTACATTCCGGATCCGAGTCACACCTTGGATATTTCGGAGCTGAAGATTGGACTCCACCTTTCAGTACCAGAGGAACCAGTTGCAAGCGTAGTCAGAGGTGAGAAGAAGATCAGAATTGGAGCCATCACGTAAACTCCTATTTCTTATCTTTTCGTTCTAAACTTGACCGATGTTGCTGATTTAGCCTAGTTTTGCAATCTATCTCTTTATCAAGCTTGATCATGACAGTATCTTATTGGGTGCACCCACTAATATATTGTCTAATCAGGACCGGTGCATGATGGTCTGATCAGCCTCGTGTACTTTGGTTCGCTTTTGTATTTTCTGCATGGATGATATCATAAATGAAACTTGTCCCTAAACCGTCTCATCCACGACTGCCTTGGAAATTCTTATTGTTGAACCTGAGTTACGGACATAGTACCCGTAACTGCTTGATTTGAGTTTATCCTACCCCTAACCCTGCCTTTAATTTCGAGGACGAAATTTTCTAAGGAGGGAAGATTGTGAAACCCAATTTTTGTAGTGTAATTATTATTATTATTATTATTATTATTATTGTTATTATTATTATTATTAGAGTAAATTTATTGAGTTCAAAATTAATTTCGAAAATTATTAAAATGGACTTTTGGATGTTGACCCAGATCCGAGCTCGAACCCAGACCTAATCCTTTTATTTGTGGAATTCTGAATTCTTTCTATTAAAAAAAGAAAAAAAGAAAAGAAAATATTTTTGGACTGGTCCACGTTGGACCAGCACAACTCTCCCCACGCTCTACCCATCTATCCTATTCTCACTCTCCTCCTTTCACTCTTATTCCCCACTCCCTTATATTGTTAATCCCATTCCCACTCTCTCCCCTACTCATTCTTTCTCCTCAGAGAACAATCCCTCACGAGCACCCCCTCTTCCTTCCTTCTCTTTAAAACCCACACCAACCCCCACCACCATCTACTTTTTCCCAAATTTCCTTCACCCCCTCTCTCACTCACAACCCTCTCCCGATCTCTCGGCCCCGATGTCCCGCCGACCCGAGCACCCCGACGGACTCCCGCCGACTCCGGCGCCGCCAGCCCGGCACCCGAGCCCCGGCCTCCCGCGCGACTCCCGTGCATCCCGCCAGCCGCCGACGCCGCCGGACCCCGGCCGGCCGCCCGCTCCTGTCCGCCGAGCCAGCTGAGGCCGCTCCTCTCGGCCTCCCCTGTCCAGCACCCCCGCCCGAGCGCATCCCCGAGCGCTCCTCGGCGTTCGTCGCAACCAGCGCGCTGTCCCGTCTTTTTCTCCCGTGGCCGACCCGTCTCGGGTTTTCTCCGGCGACCCCGACCCGTGGGTTTTCTGTGTCCCGCTGTCCCGACAATGCGGTCCAGCGTTGTTCTCCGTTCGGTTCCTAGCCGCGGCTCCGCTGCGACATCATCGCTATCTCGGGGATTCGGTTCGACTCCGCTGTCTCGTGGATTCGACACCGCTGTCTCGTGGATTCGACTCCGCTGCCCGCGTGGATTTCTTTATTATTTCATCTGAGAGCTCTAGCTGAGCAACCTGAGGTATAACCCATGTCCCGTTCTATTTTTTCTCTACAGTCTGTGATGAGATTGGTCCCCGATTCCCTCCCGAGAATTCGATTTTTAGCGACGTATTTTTCGGAACCTTCAGAAAGGTTCTGTTGATTGTTTGGATTTTTCGGAACTTTTCAAAAAATGGATTTCGTTATATTTTGGCTTCCGGATATTTTCGGTATTGTGCTGTGACGTTTTGGTTGGATTCGGACTTCCGAAATTGTTTCGGGTCGTTACGAATTAATCTGTGGATTGGTTGTGGATTATTTTATATATATATTTTGGGATTCCCTGGTTTAGGATTTGTAGGAAAAGTATTTGGCATATTTTCCAGTTTTTGGGTTGACCAAAAATAGAGAAAATGCTGCCGGATTTTTCCGTAAATTTAAAGTATATTTTAAAAATGATTTTAAAATGGATTTCGGAAATATATAATTAATATTTGGATTTTGGGCGACGACCGTATCGGTCAATGGGTCCGGCTAAGTGCAAACGAAACCGGCTTCGCCCGGACGTTGAGGCATTAGCCTAGTTGACGATTGGACCATATCTGAGACTCGATAAATATTTACTTTATTTTTACCATTTAATTTACTTCATTATTTATTTAATTATAATTAATTATAGTTTAGAACTAACGGCCGTTTCTGTCTTATTTCAATTTATGTAAATAAATTATAATGGGCATAAGCCCAGCTGATTGTTGGTTCTGTAACTGTAATTTGGTAGCGTAGGTTTTTTTTTGTTATTGTTGATTTTGCGAGTTTTTGTAGCGTACGAATAAATCTAATAAAAGTATTTTCATATAAAAAATTAATAAAGATTTTCTCACCTAAAATCTACAAGTTTTAATATTAACAACGATCATGTATTTCTCACTAAAATAAGAAATTAGTTTTATACTTATAGTTACTAAAATACAAAGTTTTAATTAATTAAATTGGTATCGACGAGTTTTCCAAATTGTAAAGTTTAAAACGATCTTTTCCCTCATATTAAATTCAACGCACCGATAATCGTAATCCTGTTTGTGTTTTGTTAAATAAGAATTAAAATAGATTAGGACACAAATAGAGATTTCAACTAGCGTAGCTAGATTGGTAATCCTGGAAACTGAGTCAATTTTTCGAATGTAGGAATTCGAGGACGATTCTGAATTTCCATCTCGAAGTCTTCATCCTCTCAAGTCAAATCCATTTTGAGGCAAGTATAGTTTGTGTTAGTTTTACAGTTATTTTAATAATCGTTTTACTGTAAGTTTAAACCACGATGCAAACACGAAACTCTCTCTGAGAGTACTGATTGTGACTACTGTACTGATTGGGGACTAGGGGAATAGAGTAATGTTTATGACCAAATCCAACTGTAACTTAGAACTGTGTGAGTTTACCCCTCTTACACACGGGGATAAGGCGTACCGTGTCAATAGGATACTACTGAATCATCCCAAGCCGGTCATATTCATTGCTGTAGGTCCTAAAAAATTAAGTTGCACACATCAACAATGTCAGAAAATCAAGAAATACAACTTTCAGATGAAGTTCGCAGACATCAGATTGCGCATCTTTCAGATTGCGCACGATAGATTGTGCACACTTCCAAGTGCGCAGGCTGACGTGGCAAATCACCATCATTACCGGACACAAATCAAATCTTCTGACAGCTGACAGCGCTGAGAACGAGGCGACCGTTCGTTTAATCGTATAGCACGCCGCTCGAGGACAGCTGGCAGCACAATACATGTTGGCGCAATCCATGTTGGCACAATCCATGTTGGCGCAATCCATTCCTGCGCAGTCCAAGTCTGCACAATTCAAAACCAGCTCAATTCAATGTGCGCGTTCTGTCAATACAAATGACAAAATACACGTGGCATTCATGCCATCAATTGCTCATTTCGTGGCAACTGTCTATGCACGATCATGCGCAATTCAATCAAAAGTTGCCATGTGTCCAGGACAGGTAGCCCATGATCCAGCAACTGCCTGCGCAGTCTATTGCTGCGCAAACCAATTGCTGCGCAAATCAACCTGCGCAGTCTAGAATAACTAAAAGTTAGTTATCTCTCAGAACTCTATAAATAGAGTTTCAAGTCTCCATTCAGGGGGATCAATAATCAATAATCAGAGATCAGATTATAGAGAGATCAGACTTCAAAGTTCAGAGAGTTCAGGAGTTCTTGCCCAAGTGCTGCTGCATTCTTCCGAGGCTTTTGCCTTCAACTTCCGAGGCTTTTGCCTTCAGTTCCAGAGTTGTTTTCAACTTCAGAGGCTTCGTCTTCAAAGTTCACATCGTCTAAGGGATAAAGCAATCGTCATCTAGATTGGATTCCTAAAGTTGTACCATTCCCAGAATTCAAATTGTAATCTTTTACAAAGTTTGTATCAATAAAGTTCTTCAACTTTTGTTTTTGCAAACAAAATGGCGACTCTGCTGGGGACGACTTTCTCCTCCGACGAGGAAGTGACAACTCAATGTGACGTAGCGTCTATCGGAAAGACGCAGAAGACACTGGTTGTGAAGATCAACCAGACAGCCTACGAGTCTATGATCAACTCCAAGACCACTCCTTGTACTGCAATCACTGCTGCCACAAGCAAAGTGCGCCCAGTTTGGGTCCCAAAGACTGCTGCGCATTCTGTTAATGCTGCCAGCAAGACTTCTGCGCAATCTGCTATCAAGACTGCTGCACAGTCCAAAGCTTCTGTCATCAAGACTGCTGCACAATCTGTCTCTGCTACTGCTGCGCAATCTGCTGTTGCCAGTGTACAGAGTA
Source organism: Iris pallida (assembly GCA_029216955.1). NCBI lineage: Eukaryota > Viridiplantae > Streptophyta > Magnoliopsida > Asparagales > Iridaceae > Iris > Iris pallida. The sequence goes on along the minus strand of JANAVB010004796.1, from coordinate 15,317,305 downwards.
CTTCATATGCTGCCTTGGCTAAATGCAAGACCCCTATGCCTTTGGCGCAATTGGCTGCCAATCTGTCTGCGCAGTCCAATGCTCCAACATCCAGAGTCCACCCTAAGCACTCTGTAGCAAGAACTCCTGATGCGCAAACCACAGTCTCTGTGGCCAGAACCAGTGTACCATCCTCTCATGCGCAAACTAATCCTGCGCAATCCAAGAGTGACAGCCTTTTGGCTAAACTCTCTTCTTCTCATAACAAAGGGAAAGATTCTGTTCCTCCTCTCAAACATTCTATTGCTCCTGCGCAATCCACTGGGGGTAGTCCTTTGGCTATTCCTCTTCCTCTTCAAAACAAAGGGAAAGGCCCGTTGGTCTTTTCTCAAACTTTTTTGTCCCATGACTTGGAAGACAATAGAGGAAAACGCTCTTTAGCTAACCCTTCGTCCCAAAACAAAGGAAAAGGCCATTTGGTCTTTTCTCAATCTTCTTCAATTTTTACTGAAGAAGATCAATCTGAACGTGCTTTGGCACCAATCAGTACTAGAACTCTTTCAAACAAGGATGTTTCTTTCCTTTATGACAAGAGGACTTGTACTGACCAAAGAGGTATTCTGCCTACCCCGGTAGCAGAATTCCAGGACCTCCCGACTCTCAAGATTTCCCGTTCCAGACAGGGAAAACTGCTGGTGTCTCAGACGGAAACCCCTGGGGGTAAATTTGCTGATCTTAAAACTTATCTCAACAGACCCACTTCGATGAAACGCAAACAGCCAATGCCGAAAACCAAACACCATCAAAAACAAACTTCCAGGGCCAAAGATCCTGACACTTATGCCAATGAAGTGAGCACTTCCCTGTATACTCAAGGGACTAAATATTTGAAAAATCGGAATCATGTTCCGAATATTGTCAAAGAACAGATCCCTCAGAGTTTTTCTCGTCATACTGTTGTTCCCGATCTCCGTGAACATCTCAGACAAAAATGAGACAATATTTCAACCCCTTCAATTCAACCATCTGATCATCATTGTAACCACAAAGTCATCATCCAATGTTGTTGTCAAACAACAAAACGATCTGTCTTCGATCGTCTGACTTTTGCTAAATCTGAACCTATGTCAGAGGAAGACAAAATCTTGTATGCTTCTGTTAACACGACTTCCCGAGACACTAGGGGTAGAAGATGCTCTAAGCACGGTAAACCTCATAAACCAAGCCAACGGTATTTAGAATTACTCCAAGAATCTTCTGAAGGAGTATTTCGACATACTCGATCCAAGAGCCGAGACACAATCGGTCAAAGAAATCTTCCTCAAGATCCTTCGGGTTATCTGTCACGCCCCGCTCCCGTAGGAGCGATCGTCCTCGCTAAGGCGTGATGCCGCACGGGCCTAGGTTGCGCCCGTGCAAGGCCAAGTCCAGAAACGGCCGATATAAGCTAGGCCACAGGTCGCACAGAGTGTCCCCATTTGCAGCGGAAAGTAAATAAGCACGAGTTGAAGCGAACTCAAACATTTTATTGATAATCACGAAGTTTACAAGCGGCGCTAGGCCGATATTATAAATCGCTCGAGCTCTCTCTCTGAAACATAAAAGGCGTGCCAAGTGGCTTACAAGATGGAATGATACATGGCGATGTTCCGATACATTATGTCCTGTTTAGGGTGCTTCAGCTTCTGCAACGTCCCAAGGCCCTGGAGTTGGCTCCGTGCCTTAACACGTTCGATGGAAGCTCCGCACCAGCCGGTGTCTCCTGCTTCCTGCAAGCAGACTGTGGAGTTATCAGTACATTATCATGCACTGGTGGGGAGGCTAGCTCTGTCACGACCCGCTCTCGAATAATCAGACACGCCCAGCCTTCGTCGTCAGACACGACGAAGTAAGCTGTACCAAGCTAGGGAAAACTAACCAGATAAACATGAAAGTATAGAATCACAGCATCTAAAAACGTATCCCAGAATGATCACCATAATCCACAAATCCAGATATCATAATGTACCAGAATCAAAAGAAATGAAAAGTGCTATGAACTCTAGAGTCAATATCTAAGAGTAAAGCTAAGTAATCTAAACCTGAAGCCTCAAGCTAAGCCTCATCCTGCTCAGCTAAATCCTGGGCTCTGGTCCATAGAGTAGATCAATGTCCTGCAAGCATACCTGCAACATATCCTATTCAGGAGCGAAGCAAAGTACAGTTCTAGGTAATGAAACATGAACATGGTATGAACAGAGTACAGGAGTACAGGAAATGAAATACAGGAATGAACATGAAAGTACAGGAACTATAGTACATGAAATGAGTACAGGAGTATAGTACATGAATGTAAAGTACAGGAACATGTAAAGTACAGGAATGAAACTATAATCCTGAAGTACCAGACATGACAAGTGCACAATATTGAAATACATCTAGTCCATATGACCGGCTGGGGTGAGTACAGGAGCATGCACAGGAGTACATGAATATGGTACGACTTAGGACCCGCGTGCACAGTGCGAGGCCTAAGCTAGGTACAGGAATATATAGTAACCGGGATTGGTCACATGGCTAGTGTATTTCCCCATCCGACACTAATAAGTACAAGAGCAAGGGTACAGGAATACAGGAGTACAGGAGTACATGATATCGTGCCATGACGTGTCACAAGAAAGCGTACAAGAATGTAAATGCACAAAACCGTAGAAAAGTACTTGCCTTGCTCCAGGAAAGTACAAGTAATGAACGGGCTGGATGTCCTCCTGTAAGTAATTGATTTACAATTGATAAGTCTACAATGTAGGTAAATATTCCTAGTCTAAAAGATCACTTTAACAACTTGGTTTAATATTTAAACTTACCTTAAACTTGACTTTTTACCCTACAAATAAAACTCTAATAGAAGGCTACCTCTCCTTAAAACTTCCCTACATTACTAGAGTATATAAAATTATGGTTCCTAGAAGGGTCAATCTAGTATTATGCTTAGTTCAAAACAATTCTTAAATCAATACTACTACATACCATCACAGCTCTCCTTATCATTAATCTTTTAACTAACAATCCTATACCAGGGCATTTGAGTTGGGTCCAGTCCAATGAACTAAGTCCTGAACAGGACAGTCCCAATGATACTGGGATACTAATAGCCATGCCCAGGTTTAGCTCATTATTCTACACTCATACCAATGGTCAATATTTGATTTAGGACTGCTGTAACAGGATTATACTGCCACACACATAGCTTACATTCCCTCCTTAAATTCCTAATCCCTTGCATCACATTGGCTACCAGTTTAATCACACAGTCCTGTGGAAATAACAGTCTCAAATGAAACCAAAACAGCCTATCCTCTAGTTCAACATTATTCTATAAACAGCTGGCCAAAGTATTAGTTCCACACCACTCTGAACCATGAGGAATTCGAATTTCCTCATCCTTCATAACATACTATTCAAATACTCTCCTACATGATATGCCATCCTATATTGTTAAACCAAGTCGAGCTATATCCTTAATGGTCAGTGATAAGAAAACCCCACTGCTAATTCTACACTCAGTGGCATCAGCAAGCTTCTAGGTTCATATACCTCAGGTTTCTAATCTCAAGGGTGTCACACTAACCTGGTGACCTATTCTCAGTTTCTTGACTGAACATGATACCATAAACCCAGGTTCTTCGATTCCTTCTATTGAACCAACCTGGTACTCATGGTTTACTGAATCAATGGCATAAGGAGGGTTCTCATTTAGTGGATCATCATGTAATTTCCCAGGCTCAAAATGATTTCTTAGGTTTCTACTATCTAAGATATAAATTCACAAGGTTATCAATCTTGGTATAAAGATGCACATAATGGGTTCTGTTCAAGCAACAAGGCACAGTCTCAATGAAGATCAAACTCTGGTAGATGTTCCCAGTCAACATCGGAGCCCTTCTAACCATCCCAGTCCCTGCCCTGTTCTCGAAAACCAATTACACTTAGATAATGCTAGGTCCATCAAGATTCAATACTGCATAGGTAGTTTCAAGTTTATTTGACTGAATCAGTTACATAAACACCTCAGTTTCAAACAAAAGAACCCAACACTGCACATTTATGGAAACTCAATGGACCAAGGCATTGCACAGGTATTGATCTAATTCTGATATGAATTTCCAGATTCAACCAACAAGCCAATCACCAATAGTTCATAGTGAATTTAAACAATCCTTCACCTAGGGTGTAGGATGAGACTCTTCTTCTAGGTTCTGAACTCGAGAGATCAGGTAATGGTATCATCAAAAGAATGCAAGATAGACCAATATCAGGAGTACATAACTAGATTAAAAGTCATTCAGTGATGCTAACTTCACAGTGAACTAGGGCTCATATTAAATCAACCACTGCATCTACCCTCCCAGTTTTCCAATAACTGAGTTAACTCTACAACCAACTGAAAATAAAATGACAGGGAACCAAATAGCTAACTGAGTTAAAATATTAGGCTAATTTGCAAGAATTAAATTGATACGAATTCTTAATGACAAAACTGAGATTAAATTCCAGATTCAATATTTGCTCATCTAATATTTCTAACCATTTCTATTCTCTATCATGCTATCCATCACTCAAATCCCTATTACGCACATGCACCCAAACTCAAAATGCGGCAGAATTGAATTTACCTCAATGAACTTGTCCTGCTACAGTCTCTGATCCTTCTACTGTCCTGACTCAATCCTTTCCTTCCTTGAATCAAATCTCTATAGAACTAAGAGAATAAAACCATCATGAATCACCCATCCATGAATCGAGAATAGATTCAAAATATTTCAAATACTGGGTAGCTTACCAGTGTTCTAAATCTGAATTTAGAACGATCAATCAACTGGAAGTTCTCCTTGATATTTCAATCTCGATCTAGCTCACACATTAATGAAAAGACCCAAAATCAAAAGGAAATCACAACTAAAATACCGAAATAAATTGAAACCTATATCTCTTCCGTTTGATCACAGGGACCAATTTCAGAACAGATCAAGAGCTCAAGGAAGAATTCTTGAGAATTACAGTCCTAAAATAAAATTCATACTAATGATGAATTTAATCAAGGAAGGATAAAGTCAAGGATCAATTGGTTGATGAAGCCAACTTACTCGATCGAAAATTGAGCCGATCCTTCTACGACCCCTTCAGGAAACTAGTTTGCTCGACATCGTGACTCGCCTAGCCACAGTGGAGCTCCCTGACGTCCCTAGCCGAATGATGTTGCTGTCGAATCCTCAATTTGATGTTGATCTACACTTCTCCACTCCAGCTCCTTGAGGTCCTTCCCATGGCTTCTGTTGGCTAGGTTTAGATCGAGAAGATGAGAAGAAGGAGAGGTTCTAAGGATCGGCAAAGTTGATCTGAAATTGGTGGTTTAAATAGGTGAGTTAGCGTAGGGAAGAAGCAGGGAAGTGGCGGGAAAATTGTGAACCAATGGTCCCCCCTCTTGGCAGTTACAACGAAATTCTAATTTCAAAAATTTTGGAAACTGAGGACCAAGGGAGAAAGAAGTTTATGAGCTCTTCTTAAGGAAGAAGAACTCTGCTCAACAGCCCAAGTAATTTGGGCTGAAGGCCCAATAAAAGGAAATTAAATTGAATTAGATTCTATCTAATAAAATAAATTTATTATTTCATAAAAATAATATATAAAAAAAATTCCGGGAAGTGGGATTTACAAATCTTCCCCCCCTAAAAAAATTTCGTCCTCGAAATTCAAAGGACTAAAACAAAACTCAGCAAATCACAGAAATCCAAACACCAGTCCTTTATTGAAAATAAATTTCCACAAAATAGGGTACAATCAAATCAATCAAACAGGTTGGGATAGCGCTCCCGCATCTCATCCTCGCGCTCCCATGTGGACTCCCCTGGAGAGTGGTGTCTCCATATGACGCGGACAAGAGGAATGGTCTGGTTCCGCAGATGCTTCTCTTTCCGGTCTAAGATCTCTACTGGCTGCTCCTCATAAGTCAAGCTCGGACCCACCTCTAGCTCCGAAAAGTCCACCACATGGCTCGGGTCCGGAATGTAGCGTCGAAGCTGGAATACGTGAAAAACGTCGTGCACTCCCTCCAAGCTAGCTGGAAGCGCTAGTCAATATGCCACCTCGCTAATATGCGTCATCACGTCGAAAGGCCCGATGAATCTCGGACTGAACTTTCCCGCCTCTGGTCGGCGAGATTCTTCAGGAACACTCTGCTTCTAACTGCTAACTCCGGTGACTATCTGCTGTTGTCCGCCTAGTGCTTTTGTCGATCCATGACGCTCTAAGCCTTGAGTCCAAGTATACACAAGAAGTTTGGGATATCACGCTTTGACGAGGATCAAATAGTCACGGAGTGGAAGGAATTTCAATTACAACTTAGAGGAACAAAATCATGAAGACACAAACTATTAAGTATGATAAAAAAAATCGATATTTTAACACAAGTGGACTAGGAAAAGATAGGAAAATCAAGGTCAGATAGACATGATTTAAGATTGAAGTTTAGACAAGACATGAATGAAGTATGGAATTAAAATCTGGCAATGTATAATTTGAGGAAATCAATGATCTAATGATAAAATGTTATAAGAGAATTTAGCAAGGGTTGATTTAGGAAACGTACGCAATACTCAGGAGTTACAGTATCAAATCAGGATGAACGTGCAAGGACCTGTGATTCTCGAAAACCAATAATTATATGAAAATGGAATATAGTTTCTATGGTATCCGGAAACATATAGATATTTGAAATCACTTTACTTAGAATTCCTGCCCCGCCAGTGTATGTCTGGCTGCAGTGAACTTTCGGTTCCATGACTTAAATAACAATATGTTACCGAATAACATATCAACTTTATTCATTTTCAAACAATTATCGACGAAGCAACTCAAGAGATCTAAATATGAAGAGCTTAGGACAAAGTCTCAATAATACCCGAAACCTATGAATGTCTGAAATCACTTCAACTTAAAGTTCCTGCCTCGCCAGTGCGCTACTGGCTGCTGTGAACCTTCAGTCTCCATAATCCAGCTAATGGCTGCAGTGCGCAACTGTCATGCCATAGTAGGTCATCGAATAGCCTCTCGACTTTATCCTTAGGGATTTCAAAAGAGTTTCAAGGAGTTCAAAATGAGTTTCAATAGTCCAAGACACGGAAATGTGAAGTTACCTGACTGTTAGAATACAAGGATTTTATTAGGTACTAAGAGACTACAAAAACACAACCAGGGAGATTTAAAATTTCAGATAGGGCAAAGTTTCAAATTATAACGGGATTTCAACTGATATCTGGAATAGTAACAAGATTTCATATATAGGACATTATCCCAAAGGGATAACAGAGTCTCGAAGGATGAACAGTAGCAAGGCATCAAATATAAGACAATGTCGCAAAATAAGAAATAAATCGCGCATTGGAAACGAAGTTCAACAAAATCTCAAGTAACGACAAAATCTCGAACAGATCCCGAATGGGAAATGAAATCTCCAATAGTATACAAAGTCTTATTAGAACTAAAATATCAACAAAATTGCAGATAGAAAGTAATTCTCGAACAAGAAGCAAGGTCATGACTAGTGAGGAGAAATAGGGTATCAAGCAGAGAATAGGGAACAAGCATTGAATGGTGAGTATGAAACAAGCGAAATCTCAAATAGGAAACGAGGTCAAATAAGGTCGTGAACAAAATAAATTCTTGAATAGGAGGCAAAATCTCGAAGGAAAGCAAGGTTCCGAATAGGAAACAGGATCTCAAAATCACGATTTGAAAACCAAATTTCAATAAAGTCTCGAATAGAAAACTGAAACGAGTAGGAAGCAAGATCGAAACAGAGTAGTGGACAACAACTCTCAAATCAAAAAAAAATCATGAATGGAAAACAAGTCTTATATAGAGAACGAGTCATAATCCCAAAATAGGAAAAGAAATCTTCAAACCTTCAAAGGAATCCTCCACAATATCCTGAATAGGATGAAGCTTAAACAAGTTTCGAATGAGGAACAGGATTTCGAAATGAAATCTCGAGAAACGATTAAATATCAATAACACGAAGTTTGATAAATGAACAAAATTTGCAAATAGGAGCCATCACTAGGAAACAAGGTCAGGAATGATGAATATGCCAACAGTATCGAATAATGAATTTCAAACAATTATCGATTTGGGATATGAAACAAGTTTATCTAAGTAGAAAACAATATCTCGAAATGAGTTTCGACATCAACCAAGATTTCAAAATAGAAACAAGAAGTTTCAAGAAACGATCAATGTGTTAGGAGGAATTTAAGGGAAGACTGGATTGTTAATCAAGATACATGGTTTTCCCAACCATGCAAAAAAAAAAAAATCTTCTGTCTTCAATCTGTCTTCAGTATTTCCTCCGGGACTGGAATCACTTCAATCTTCTTCACTGTCCTGACGTATACTGGTCCGTGCGGTAATGCTCCATATAACTGCTGAATCTGGAGAGGCGGGTCCTTCTGCTGCGGTCCTGGTGCTCCTCGTGCTTGTTCTCGGGCAGTGCAATCAACGGTCTCCGGACAATCTTTGACTTGGTGAGTAGGTGATCCGCAGTACTAGCGTAGTCTCCGTCTTTTGTGGCATTCGTCGTAGTGGTGTCCTGGGTTGCGGCAGAAAATACAAATGATAGCCAGCTGAATCTGAATCTCCTGCTGGGCTGAAGACGTGTTGTCTGAGTGTGGCGACGCTTCGCGGATCCATAATAGCTGCTATCTCGGTCATAAGTCTTCATGTCTTTCATAAACTTCAGCTTCAGGTCTCATTCTATTGTCATTGCAATATTCTGGATCTTCTGGCTAGTGGCACCAATCTCCGGAGAAGTCGGGTCCTCAGGGACTAGAATGATTTTCAGTGGCTACTCCAGGTTCTCGATCTGCTACTCGGTGCAAGATATGCGCTTGGCGTCGGAGAAGTCCAAAAGTCTGAGAGTCTGGAAATCAGAAGTCTTTTCTGGCTCGGAGAGTATATCCACAAGTCTGGCTTGAAAAGGATGGCATGCTCCCTCTGGTTGTCAAGGGACTCTTCAAACGTCTCCGTCAACTACGTACTACCCATGGGGATAGTAGAGTGATAGAAGGTAGCGGAAGCTCGAAACCTTCAAGTGTAGGTGGATCAACAGTTCTGGTGTCGCATGCTTTTGAATTATCTGAAAAACAGAAAACTGTTAAAATAACCTAGACTTATATACAACAAGTGTTTATAGAATATTAAAATACCTGATACACCTGATATACCTGATATACCCTTATTTCCCGATTTTTCCTATGCTGTGATCAAGTTTCCCTAGTTTAAATCAAGTCCCCCAATAGTACGCTAATACCTAGGTACTATTAGGATAGACCTGCATGGGCCACCACTAAAAACATGTCACGACCCGCTCCCGAATAATCGGACACGAGTCGGACACGCCCAGCCTTCGTCGTTAGACACGACGAAGTAAGCTGTACCAAGCTAGGGAAAACTAACCAGATAAACATGAAAGTATAGAATCACAGCATCTAAAAACGTATCCCAGAATGATCACCATAATCCACAAATCCAGATATCATAATGTACCAGAATCAAAAGAAATGAAAAGTGCTATGAACTCTAGAGTCAATATCTAAGAGTAAAGCTAAGTAATCTAAACCTGAAGCCTCAAGCTAAGCCTCATCCTGCTCAGCTAAATCCTGGGCTCTGGCCCATAGAGTAGATTAATGTCCTGCAAGCATACCTGCAACATATCCTATTCAGGAGCGGAGCAAAGTACAGTTCTAGGTAATGAAACATGAACATGGTATGAACAGAGTACAGGAGTACAGGAAATGAAATACAGGAATGAACATGAAAGTACAGGAACTATAGTATATGAAATGAGTACAGGAGTATAGTACATGAATGTAAAGTACAGGAACATGTAAAGTACAGGAATGAAACTATAATCCTGAAGTACCAGACATGACAAGTGCACAATATTGAAATACATCTAGTCCATGTGACCGGCTGGGGTGAGTACAGGAGCATGCACAGGAGTACATGAATATGGTATGACTTAGGACCCGCGTGCACAGTGCGAGGCCTAAGCTAGGTACAAGAATATATAGTAACCGGGATTGGTCACATGGCTAGTGTATTTCCCCACCCGACACTAATAAGTACAAGAGCAAGGGTACAGGAATACAGGAGTACAGGAGTACATGATATCGTGCCATGACGTGTCACAAGAAAGCGTACAAGAATGTAAATGCACAAAACCGTAGAAAAGTACTTGCCTTGCTCCAGGAAAGTACAAGTAATGAACGGGCTGGATGTCCTCCTGTAAGTAATTGATTTACAATTGATAAGTCTACAATGTAGGTAAATATTCCTAGTCTAAAAGATCACTTTAACAACTTGGTTTAATATTTAAACTTACCTTAAACTTGACTTTTTACCCTACAAATAAAACTCTAATAGAAGGCTACCTCTCCTTAAAACTTCCCTACATTACTAGAGTATATAAAATTATGGTTCCTAGAAGGGTCAATCTAGTATTATGCTTAGTTCAAAATAATTCTTAAATCAATACTACTACATACCATCACAGCTCTCCTTATCATTAATCTTTTAACTAACAATCCTATACCAGGGCATTTGAGTTGGGTCCAATCCAATGAACTAAGTCCTGAACAGGACAGTCCCAATGATACTGGGATACTAATAGCCATGCCCAGGTTTAGCTCATTATTCTACACTCATCCCAATGGTCAATATTTGATTTAGGACTGCTGTAACAGGATTATACTGCCACACACATAGCTTACATTCCCTCCTTAAATTCCTAATCCCTTGCATCATATTGGCTACCAGTTTAATCACACAGTCCTGTGGAAATAACAGTCTCAAATGAAACCAAAACAGCCTATCCTCTAGTTCAACATTATTCTATAAACAGCTGGCCAAAGTATTAGTTCCACACCACTCTGAACCATGAGGAATTCGAATTTCCTCATCCTTCATAACATACTATTCAAATACTCTCCTACATGATATGCCATCCTATATTGTTAAACCAAGTCGAGCTATATCCTTAATGGTCAGTGATAAGAAAACCCCACTGCTAATTCTACACTCAGTGGCATCAGCAAGCTTCTAGGTTCATATACCTCAGGTTTCTAATCTCAAGGGTGTCACACTAACCTGGTGACCTATTCTCAGTTTCTTGACTGAACATGATACCATAAACCCAGGTTCTTCGATTCCTTCTACTGAACCAACCTGGTACTCATGGTTTACTGAATCAATGGCATAAGGAGGGTTCTCATTTAGTGGATCATCATGCAATTTCCCAGGCTCAAAATGATTTCTTAGGTTTCTACTATCTAAGATATAAATTCACAAGGTTATCAATCTTGGTATAAAGATGCACATAATGGGTTCTGTTCAAGCAACAAGGCACAGTCTCAATGAAGATCAAACTCTGGTAGATGTTTCCAGTCAACATCGGAGCCCTTCTAACCATCCCAGTCCCTGCCCTGTTCTCGAAAACCAATTACACTTAGATAATGCTAGGTCCATCAAGATTCAATACTGCATAGGTAGTTTCAAGTTTATTTGACTGAATCAGTTACATAAACACCTCAGTTTCAAACAAAAGAACCCAACACTGCACATTTATGGAAACTCAATGGACCAAGGCATTGCACAAGTATTGATCTAATTCTGATATGAATTTCCAGATTCAACCAACAAGCCAATCACCAATAGTTCATAGTGAATTTAAACAATCCTTCACCTAGGGTGTAGGATGAGACTCTTCTTCTAGGTTCTGAACTCGAGAGATCAGGTAATGGTATCATCAAAAGAATGCAAGATAGACCAATATCAGGAGTACATAACTAGATTAAAAGTCATTCAGTGATGCTAACTTCACAGTGAACTAGGGCTCATATTAAATCAACCACTGCATCTACCCTCCCAGTTTTCCAATAACTGAGTTAACTCTACAACCAACTGAAAATAAAATGACAGGGAACCAAATAGCTAACTGAGTTAAAACATTAGGCTAATTTGCAAGAATTAAATTGATAGGAATTCTTAATGACAAAACTGAGATTAAATTCCAGATTCAATATTTGCTCATCTAATATTTCTAACCATTTCTATTCTCTATCATGCTATCCATCACTCAAATCCCTATTACGCACATGCACCCAAACTTAAAATGCGGCAGAATTGAATTTACCTCAATGAACTTGTCCTGCTACAGTCTCTGATCCTTCTACTGTCCTGACTCAATCCTTTCCTTCCTTGAATCAAATCTCTACAGAACTAAGAGAATAAAACCATCATGAATCACCCATCCATGAATCGAGAATAGATTCAAAATATTTCAAACACTGGGTAGCTTACCAGTGTTCTAAATCTGAATTTAGAACGATCAATCAACTGGAAGTTCTCCTTGATATTTCAATCTCGATCTAGCTCACACATTAATGAAAAGACCCAAAATCAAAAGGAAATCACAACTAAAATACCGAAATAAATTGAAACCTATATCTCTTCCGTTTGATCACAGGGACCAATTTCAGAACAGATCAAGAGCTCAAGGAAGAATTCTTGAGAATTACAGTCCCAAAATACAATTCATACTAATGATGAATTTAATCAAGGAAGGATAAAGTCAAGGATCAATTGGTTGATGAAGCCAACTTACTCGATCGAAAATTGAGCTGATCCTTCTACGACCCCTTCAGGAAACTAGTTTGCTCGACATCGTGACTCGCCTAGCCACAGTGGAGCTCCCTGACGTCCCTAGCCGAATGATGTTGCTGTCGAATCCTCAATTTGATGTTGATCTACACTTCTCCACTCCAGCTCCTTGAGGTCCTTCCCATGGCTTCTGTTGGCTAGGTTTAGATCGAGAAGATGAGAAGAAGGAGAGGTTCTAAGGATCGGCAAAGTTGATCTGAAATTGGTGGTTTAAATAGGTGAGTTAGCGTAGGGAAGAAGCAGGGAAGTGGCGGGAAAATTGTGAACCAATGGTCCCCCCTCTTGGCAGTTACAACGAAATTCTAATTTCAAAAATTTTGGAAACTGAGGACCAAGGGAGAAAGAAGTTTATGAGCTCTTCTTAAGGAAGAAGAACTCTGCTCAACAGCCCAAGTAATTTGGGCTGAAGGCCCAATAAAAGGAAATTAAATTGAATTAGATTCTATCTAATAAAATAAATTTATCATTTCATAAAAATAATATATAAAAAAATTCCGGGAAGTGGGATTTACAAGCTCGCCCACAATACTATCATTACCAAACACGTTGCATTTACTTTCATGCACCGACTATCATTCATTGTCTTTCTAATCTTAGCTTAGGGTCAATTTCATGGCACATATCATGACCTATCTCGTGTTGCTGATTTCAAGTGTCGCATGGAAAATGCATGCACGACTTACCCATACTTACCGTCCGACCTTCCCTGTCCAAGTAAACCAAGTTAGTCAACAATTAACATGAAGTAACTTGACGTGATTCATGTAAACATTCAATGTTTCGGGCGTGTCTATGTCTCGGGTTCTAGCACGTCATGGGCACGTTCTAGCACGTCGCAGGCATATTCAGAGTGTTACGATTCGAGCATGTTCAGGAGGCACATTTCCAGCATGTTCAGGGTGTTATATTTCAAGCATGTTCAGGCATGTTACATTTCGAGCATGTTCATGTTCAGGATGTTACTTTGCAAGCATATTCAGGAGTGTTACATTTCGGGCATATTCAGGAGTGTTATAATTCGAGCATGTTCAGGAGACACTTCATTTAGTTAACTTAGACTACTTGTTTCAATGCAAGAACTTGCACGTGGATTGCCACCAGCATAGTCCACTTAATCTACATGCATGGGTCGCTGGCTTTACAAGCCATTTTGGACATATCACGTGGGCATTCTCACCTATCGAAGCGTGATGGCTGGTACACCTTGATAGTTTCTTGAAATGCCTGGCCTTACGTCTCTTTGAGTGGCCGAGCCCCCACTCAAAGCAGCCTATAAGTCCCATGTCTGATTCCGCCTAGGCCGGCCACGGTATTCCCCCCCATCGCCCGTGCCGCAGAATCCTTCCTCAAGACGGCCACGGTATTCCCCCCCATCGCCCGTGCCGTTTGTCCACGACCATTTCGTATTTTACTTGTCATTTAACATATCGGCTGTCTTAAGCCATAATGTGTTATCGACCAGGTTGGCGTCCGTGCAGCGCGGGTAGTGAGCCCCGTTGTACGTGTCCGTCATACCTGTCGCTAACGTCTTTCATGTCTTATCTTGTATTCACTCTTTCATTTCTTTTTTTCACTTGTTCGTTCATTCATTCATGTTTCACGTATTTATTCATTCGTTGATTCATTCGTTGATTCATTCATTCACGCATTACGTAACTCCCAGTGCGGGTGTCGCCTTGGCGACCCATCGGTCCCATAGCCTTTCAATGTTGCTATACTATACTCGGAACGACTATGTTGATAGTCTTCCCATTTCATTGTTGTAATCCATTCATTATTTCATTGTTGAACGCGTACGGGACTTGAACGTAAGCTTGTGCCGTAGCACGAGCGTAGAGCGTGGTGCGAGAGTTTCTATATTTGCCGAGTTCTTTTCCATGTTCTAAACAAGCATGCAAGATGGGATTATTCCCTTAGCTAGGTGCGTTGAGTCATTTATTAGCATGCAAGAGGTTATCGCCTAGCGATTCTCGTGATAATGTCCGTATTGTTATGTGTCTAGACTAAGCACAGACGGGTTCATCGGAGCCACCCACCTTAGCGATGTTCGCATCGGCCGAGCGATACTCCGAGCGCGCCTTTGAAAGTCTAAGTCTGGATTCATCTTGACGGGCCAATGTAAGCCTTGCATCGATTCTTCATCCGGTCGATGCTAACTCTTCGGGTCGACGACTCGTTTGAGTCGTTGCACTTGCCGTTTGAATCGGCGTTCCGCTAGAGCGGAGCGGGTTGTTACATAATACACCACTCAAAATAAGTCTCGTCCTCGAGACTTCTTGAGTGCAGGTCATCCTATCATTCCTTAACTCATGTCGTCGTATTTCCTAGACAATTTCATCGAACGGCTCTATCGTTCGATGGCATCGAACCATACTTTGATATCTTTCTAAGTTCCGTGTCGCACGCGTTTGTCGATTTTATTGAATAGCCTTTCATTCCTTTTACAGTTGATTGTACTTATTCAATTCAAGTGTTTCTTCGTCTTGGTTGCTATTTCTCTGTGTCATGGGACGGAAATATTCGCACGAGGCACATTGTAACTCGTCAAATGCGAGGGTCGTAGGCTGAGGCAAACTCACTTTCGTTTATCTCGGTCATCGAGATGACCCGATTCGCTTCTCAAGCGTTCGTGTCCACGAAATCAGTATGATTTTTACTTAGCGGGGTCGACCAAGTCTAAGAAATTTTCGTCCGATTCAAGACTAAGTATTGCACTATCCTCGAGTATATCTTCCTATCAATGGTCCAATTCGTCATACTAACTTTTATTTGCACGATATCGATTCCATATCATTCACTTGTTTAGGGCCAATCTCGTTGTCGTTCACGCACACTCCGCTTACACGTTTTCTTTGATTTCGAGCTACGCTCGTACTAGTATCGATCCTTTACTTAACGTAATTTCAAGATCTTCGACACTCTCCCATTCCTCTAGTCTTGCTTGCACTCAATGTATCACTTGGCTGGATCGTGCACGCATTCCAAGCGTCCCCAAAATACATGCATTCAGCCAAGCCGCATGATCTAGAAATTGTCATTCTCACTCGAGTCGCATCGTGCACAAACTCAAGCGTCCTGAATATGTGCATGTCAGCCGAATCTCGTGAGGGGTATTCCTATATTCGTGATTCACACTATCCATCCATGCCAATCCTCAAGATCAATCCTTCGATTGATAACTCATGAAACAGGGCGTCTCGCCTACCTGCTAGGCCATCTTTTCGAGGCTAAGTCAATGTCAGGATTGGAATCATAGTTCCCCAACAATAATGCCAACACTGACCCCAATCCTAGGGTCAAACCAAAGTCGATAGTACGGGATTTTCTACCCAAGCTCGCGTCACTCAGATTTCTAAACATCGAGCACGATTACCTATTCGTATCAACGTATTCGTCGCACACCGCAACGAATTCAAATCCATTCAAATCACTAAATTTACATACTTCACATATCCATTCTAACCAATTCACGTATTCGATCACGAGTTCATCTAACTTGACAATATGTTATGCCCCAATCTCACGCGAGTCCGATTATCCACGGTGGTTTATGAATCACCATGCAACGCTCCCGTGGAATAATCATTCTCATCGGGGCGTAACTCTTGTTTGGGTCCAGACTAATTCATTCTCGATACGCGGATTGGACCTACGCAATCCTCAAGCTTAATCATCAAGCACACCGAATCATTCTCAAGTCACCTTCGCATCAAACCACAAGTCGAGGCACACAAATTATCACGCCAAGCTAGGTCAATCACCCCCGCTGTATGAATCACCATACCAGCGCTCACGCGGAGTGATCGCTCTATTCGGTACGACGCATGTGCGAGGCTGGAGTTGCGCTCGCATAAGACAAGCATGTCGACGTTGGGGTTATCGTCGAAGTAAATCCAAGTATTTTTATTTTCATTCGAGCCAAGATCGATAGTCCATTCGTCATTTCGTTCAACTAGAAAATCCACGAGCCACGTCTATATTTTCCTCGACACATTTCAACATCCCAAGTATAGCTTCCAACGGAACAATAACATTTGCACGATCGTCATTTGCCGAGTCAGAGTACCCCCGAGTTATCGCATATCGATCTTTGATACGCCTCAATACCATCGACGATATGCGTAACCTGACAATTTTCTTTTGCAACCAATTTCGAGTCGTGCATTGATGTTGTTTGTTCGAGTTGGATATTCCACAATTTCCTCGATATTCAAGATCAAGTTCGATCGCTATTCCTCAAGCTCGTTTCAAGATCGTTGTTCAAAACTCAAGTCACATTTCATTTGAATCAATCCCAAATCGTACGCGCGATCCTCTAAGTTTCCTCGATCAAGACCATTCACTTTCATTCATCGTTCCGAATCGTTTTCTAACATGCGTTGCCTATTTACAAGTTGTCTGAACGACATCTCGTTCGGGACATTCGAAGTCACGATCAACTAAGCGTGACACGTTCTAAGGCTTTGCGCGATCACATCGCCTCGCCGACATACCCGTTCTATCCGTATATCTTGTAGTCTCGCTCGAACAATTTCTATAACGTCCATACACCACTCAGGGTTCGAGCCACTCGACTAGTCGTCGACACTCATTCTTATTCTTCTTCGAACCTATCACATACACCACTCGGGTTCAAGCCATACGGTCTAATCCTCAATTACGTTCGCGCCATGCGCTAAGACATCCTTCAGATTCGTTCGACGAATCTCTTGCGTAGTCGCTTACATCGTCTCGACGTACTAAGTCGTTCACACTAATCCTCAAAATCCAAGTCAATCATTCGCGTACGCCTAAGCGTTAACTCGATAGCGTTCCTATCGATATACACTCAAAGTGTATCTCCGTTCTCGATCGAGCGATACTTGATATCGCTCGCAACCCGATTGCACCCAAGAGTCGAGGTGCACGACGCACGGACTAAGTTGTACCGCTTAACCATCCCGTTCGAACAATACTCGGGTCTCGTGTACTCGTTTGCTGTCGTCAGCGTAAGCTTATTCAAGCACGCCTCGCGTTTGCTAACTCTTAGTATCGATTTCCGTCCAACTCAAGTCCGTCGTGGTTTGGCACAAAGGCCTTCGCCTATCAAGTCCGTCGTAGTGGCACAAAGGCATTCGCCTATCGGTCCCGATCACCCGAGTACTTATACGAGCTTTCAAAAATATTAGACTTATTGTATGGAACATCCCAAGGCACAACGAGAGAGAGAGCGCACACTTCTTTTGTAACCAACTGAGCTTTCAAAACTGAGAAAATCGAATGAAGTCCAAGGACGTAAAGCCGTGCTCTGATACCAATATGTCACGCCCCGCTCCCGTAGGAGCGATCGTCCTCGCTAAGGCGTGATGCCGCACGGGCCTAGGTTGTGCCCGTGCAAGGCCAAGTCCAGAAACGGCCGATATAAGCTAGGCCACAGAGTCGCACAGAGTGTCCCCATTTACAGCGGAAAGTAAATAAGCACGAGTTGAAGCGAACTCAAACATTTTATTGATAATCACGAAGTTTACAAGCGGCGCTAGGCCGATATTATAAATCGCTCGAGCTCTCTCTCTGAAACATAAAAGGCGTGCCAAGTGGCTTACAAGATGGAATGATACATGGCGATGTTCCGATACATTATGTCCTGTATAGGGTGCTTCAGCTTCTGCAACGTCCCAAGGCCCTGGAGTTGGCTCCGTGCCTTAACACGTTCGATGGAAGCTCCGCACCAGCCGGCGTCTCCTGCTTCCTGCAAGCAGACTGTGGGGTTATCAGTACATTGTCATGCACTGGTGGGGAGGCTAGCTCGCCCACAATGCTATCATTACCAAATACGTTGCATTTACTTTCGTGCACCGACTATCATTCATTGTCTTTCTAATCTTAGCTTAGGGTCAATTTCATGGCACATATCATGACCTATCTCGTGTTGCTGATTTCAAGTGTCGCATGGAAAATGCATGCACGACTTACCCATACTTACCGTCCGACCTTCCCTGTCCAAGTAAACCAAGTTAGTCAACAATTAACATGAAGTAACTTGACGTGATTCATGTAAACATTCAATGTTTCGGGCGTATCTATGTCTCGGGTTCTAGCACGTCGTGGGCACGTTCTAGCACGTCGCAGGCATGTTCAGAGTGTTACAATTCGAGCATGTTCAGGAGGCACATTTCCAGCATGTTCAGGGTGTTATATTTCAAGCATGTTCAGGCATGTTACATTTCGAGCATGTTCATGTTCAGGATGTTACTTTGCAAGCATGTTCAGGAGTGTTACATTTCGGGCATGTTCAGGAGTGTTATAATTCGAGCATGTTCAGGAGACACTTCATTTAGTTAACTTAGACTACTTGTTTCAATGCAAGAACTTGCACGTGGATTGCCACCAGCATAGTCCACTTAATCTACATGCATGGGTCGCTGGCTTTACAAGCCATTTTGGACATATCACGTGGGCATTCTCACCTATCGAAGCGTGATGGCTGGTACACCTTGATAGTTTCTTGAAATGCCTGGCCTTACGTCTCTTTGAGTGGCCGAGCCCCCACTCAAAGCAGCCCGTAAGCCCCATGTCTGATTTCGCCTAGGCCGGCCACGGTATTCCCCCCATCGCCCGTGCCGCAGAATCCTTCCTCAAGACGGCCACGGTATTCCCCCCATCGCCCGTGCCATTTGTCCACAACCATTTCGTATTTTACTTGTCATTTAACATATCGGCTGTCTTAAGCCATAATGCGTTATCGACCAGGTTGGCGTCCGTGCAGCACGGGTAGCGAGCCCCGTTGCACGTGCCCGTCATACCTGTCGCTAACGTCTTTCATGTCTTATCTTGTATTCACTCTTTCATTTCTTTCTTTCACTTGTTCGTTCATTCATTCATGTTTCACGTATTTATTCATTCGTTCATTCATTCGTTGATTCATTCATTCACGCATTACGCAACTCCCAGTGCGGGAGTCGCCTTGGCGACCCATCGGTCCCATAGCCTTTCAATGTTGCTATACTATATTCGGAACGACTATGTTGATAGTCTTCCCATTTCATTGTTGTAATCCATTCATTGTTTCATTGTTGAACGCGTACGGGACTTGAACGTAAGCTTGTGCCGTAGCACGAGCGTAGAGCGCGGTACGAGAGTTTCTATATTTGTCGAGTTCTTTTTCATGTTTTAAACAAGCATGCAAGATGGGATTATTCCCTTAGCTAGGTGCGTTGAGTCATTTATTAGCATGCAAGAGGTTATCGTCTAGCGATTCTCGTGATAGTGTCCGTATTGTTATGTGTCTAGGCTAAGCACAGACGGGTTCATCGGAGCCACCCACCTTAGCGATGTTCGCATCGGCCGAGCGATACTCCGAGCGCGCCTTTGAAAGTCTAAGTCTGGATTCATCTTGACGGGCCAATGTAAGCCTTGCAGCGATTCTTCATTCGGTCGATGCCAACTCTTCGGGTCGACGGCTCGTTTGAGTCGTTGCACTTGCCGTTTGAATCGGCGTTCCGCTAGAGCGGAGCGGGTCGTTACATTATCTTCCTGCTTCTCATTCAGGAGACGATTCTTTCTCCGACTATGATGCATATAGCGAAAGCTCCGAACAGACAGTGTCTTCCACTGTACCAAGAGAATTGACAGCTTATGTTGTCACTGATGATCCGGATGCTTCAACATCTACAAATCAAGAACAACGAATCACTGCACTTGAAGACAAGCTAAAAACCATGACTGAAATTGTTGCTAGTATGCATTCTATCATTGTGGCACAACATGCTACACCATCGACTGCACCTACTGCGAATCCAGAGATCATAGCATCTTCGGTACCTGCCAATACTGGGCTGGGGGTAGTGTCTCCTCAAATACCTCATGTACAAATACAAGTTCAAACTATACCTAGTCAGTCAGGAGCTGGGGGTAGTGCTTACAATGCTGTTCCTTCTCCTACCACTCTAACTCAACCTGCTCCTTCTTCGTCATCAGAAGATGCCAATAAAGCTGTCAAACTCTTGCGAACCCAGTTCGAAGCTTTCAAAGAGAAAGACAACTTGCAAAGATTGGAGATCAAGCAGCCCTATCCAGTTGAATGGAAAGAAGTCCCGTTCCCACCGAAGTATAAAATCCCAACAATCTCTTTGTTCGATGGCAGTACTTCTTCTAGTCAATTCATCAATCATTTTGAGGTAATGACCGTTCAACTCCAGCCAAATGACGCTCTTCTTACCAGAGTGTTCGTCGGTTGTTTAGCCGGCGTTGCATATGACTGGTACAGAAGTTTGCCCGATGGTTGTATCACTTCCTTTTTAGGTCTCAAACAAATCTTCCTAGAACGGTTTTATGAAGGATTTAACGACATGACTATGTCGGCTCTCAACAAAATCAAACAGAAACATAATGAAACTGCTGAGAGCTTTATCGAACGTTTCTGTCGTGAAGCTTTGAAAATGCCTTCCGGGACTCCAGCTACTATCACTATTGATACTTGTAAGGCAAATCTTTTGCCTATTATCAGTATGTGGACGGGATCTACCCAATTCCAAGATTGGCCTTCATTTATCGTCAACGCCAAAGCCGCTGAAGTGAGTGCCGAGAAGTTCAAACAATTGGGGGTACAGATGTCTAACCCCGATCGAGATGAACATCAGACGTCAGGTGGTGGCAACCGCCAGAACAATCGCAAAGCAAAAGAGACTTTGAACATCAATCTGAACAAGAATAAAGAGTCTCTAGCTGTCAATGTGGCTCCGCCTACTTCCACTCCGACTCCTTCTGCACCTCCACCGAGGGAACCTCGTCCAAAAGTAGAATATTTCTTCGACGAGAATGATACTGCAAGCATCTTTGAATGTTTACTCAAAAGCAACAAGATTCAACTCCTAGATCCAAAGAAACCTGATGAAGTTGGTAAGACAGATCATCCTAAATATTGTGTTTACCACAGGTTCATTGGACATCCTACTCGAGCATGCTACGTGCTTAAGGGCAAAATTCAAGAGCTCGTCAATGGTGGTGTCGTCACTCTGCAGCAAGATGAGAAGACTGTTACTGCGAACATGATTTCAGTCCAATTCGGTGACTTTTCTCCGCAGATGGTACAGCACGGTGTCATTCCTATTCCCAAAGCTACTCTTGAGATTGAGAATCTTCCGCCTCAACCAAATGAAGGTCTTGTCCCATTGTCTCTTGACAACGGCAAAGTTATCTGGGTCCATCCAGATCTTGTTTCTGAATTCGAAGTCTCTTCTTCTTCTAAAAAGAAAGACCGTTCTAAAGGCAAGATAAAGACCTGCAATATGGTGTCTTTTGAACCCATAATTGATGAAAAAATTCTGTTAGGCACCAGATCAGGGAAAGCCTATTTGAAAGATCATTCTGAAACTCAAGAAGATCCTGCCTCTTCTTCTGAACCTGCTCCAGCACAACCTGCCTCCTCTGAAGAGATTCCTTCTGCATCCTCACCAGTTGTAGTGCCTATTCCTCCCAAGCCGGTGGTTGCCGACAAAGGTAAACAACAAGTCCGTTTTGACAAGCCCCTGAAGAAATCATCTCCTACAGGACTTGAAAAGCCGTACAACTTTGATATATTGGCTCAACTAGCCAATACACCAGCTAGGTTATCAATCTTTGAGCTCTTGCGCCTTTCTAAGGAGACTCGAGAAACTCTAAGTGAAGCCCTGATGCAGGCTGAAACTTGCCTAACTCTCCTAAAGAAACCGGAAGCAGAACCAGTCTCTTGCCGTCATTGTCACAGCGTATTAGAGTTGATTCCAAACATCACTTTCACTCAGGATGATATGTTGCTGGAGGATAATAGACATGATCATCCTCTTTATTATACAGGGTATGTTGATTCGATGAAAGTCGATCATATCCTGATAGATCCAGGGTCTGCACTCAGTATCATGCCAAAGACAATGCTAGACGCATTAAAGATACCAGTGCATAGTCTTTCAAGCACAATCACCACTATCTTGGGATTCAACCAAGGAAGGAGTGAACCGTTGGGTAAGATTCGCCTAAAACTTCAAATAGGCAATCTTCGCACAAAAGTGACCTTCTATATTATCGACAATCATGGTTGTTCTTACAACGCTCTCCTGGGAAGACCCTTTCTCCATGAACATAACATTGTTCCATCAACTCTTCATCAATGCTTTAAATATGTTGATGACAAAGGACAAGTCCACAAAGAAGTTGCAAACCTTTATCCTTTCAAGGGTGTCGAAGCATATTGCAACGACGTTCGTATGTAAAAAGAAGAATTTATGAAGGTGGTATTGGCAATGGATACTGAAGAAGATCAAGAAGCAGCGCCCAATGACACTCTCATTATATCTGTTAAAGGGCGTGCTTCCCACCCTCAGTCTTCTAAACTACTGGCTATTCATTTGCCAGTCCAGCGGCAGTCTACTGATGGCGATCAAGATTGTCACGCCCCAGAACCAGAATACTGGAGAGCGGGAGAATGACTCAGCCAGCTACGTATTACGGGTAGATGAATACCGTATAATACGATCAATGCTATGAAAGTCTTACTATGGTCACTTCACATCTATTGTCTCAATCATTCAAAACAAGAAACAGAAATAGAGAACATGTGAGATAAAGCAGTAAGACGTCCCAAACGCTTAGTCAAAATGTTCTTGAGATCTGGCTTTACAAAACATAGCCAGATGGTATAGTAACATATACACAATTGTTATCAGCTGCAGTCTGACTTTAGTTACAATTATGTAAAGTAAGAGCAAGACAATCCGACTAACATGTTGGTGCCAAACGGCTAAGTATGAAGTAAATAACAAAATGAGCGGTGAAGTAAGGAAACCCACTCGAGTCCTCCTGCGATCATCCCTCTAGTATTGACCATCTTGGAGGTAGAAGTAAGCTGGATCCTCGAGGACTGGCTCTAAATCTGGCCATACAAAACCAGAGAGGTTAGACCTCTAATAGCAAGTACCACAAGGGAGCATGATATGAAGGATTAAACCAGTAAGTAAGAGAATATAATAATAGATCTCTGCTATCTACTAGGATTCACATAACATCACGACACTTCGAACCAATCTCCCAACCAAACAAGGACAGAAGTTGGCCCGTCATGTCCTGACATTCTGATCATCTCAGCTAGGCAACATAGTAGGTACAGTACACAAACAAATCATCTTGAACGGCCAATCAACTACTACGGCTTACTATTGTGAGTCCCAAGTTATCCTGGAATTATGCAAATAGGGATTCCTCAGTTCTTACTATGTACAAACAAGGCTAGTCTATCCAATCAATCAATTGTGCCAATCATGTATTTAGACGAGTCCCAGCGGGACGCCCGCCGTTAATATATCATGTACAATAATATAAGCAGATACCGTTCCCTGCTCGTGTGACAGATTTACAGTAGCCGGCCTGTCGGGCACCTAATAGTCCCAAGAGGGCTGCCATGTAAGAACTCGGAAATCCATTCTCTCCATGCCATCATTAATTTATTTTAACTTAATAGTCTCTACGTTAAGTGAAATCTCATGCCGTGGATCATGGTCATTCAAATGAGTACCTTCGTACGGGGTACGATATGCGCAACTCTACAACGATACCCATGCGGCTAGGTTGTAGGTCTTACATAGCGTGATGCAACAATCAAATCTAACCACGGAGTAATCATGCCTTGACCATAAAGTACACATGCTATTTTTGTAAGATAAATAAATAACTAAATAAATAAATAAATAATTTGAAGCCTGCATGTGCCTGTATGCCAATATTCGAGATCGGCTAATCGAGTACAATAGTTTATTACATGAACGTGTCTCATTCATTCAATTCAATAAGACGACTAGCCAGTCTCTTAGTTCCAACTAGGAACGCATGATCAATTTTAGTCAAGATAACCATTATTATCAATGGTAACAAGGCATGAAAGTCAATTAGTATTACATGGGGTCGAGTCTATAACTCTCATGGTTAAATTCCAGTCTTACTGGGTATCCATAAACCAATCAAGACATATGGTACGTTCTACACAACCATATGTATCAAAAAATATTAACATGCCAAGATTATCGAGTTCATGCAAAAAGCATCAGGATATAATAGGAGAACTATACCATTAAATGAATAAATTATAGAACAAATAAAAACACCCAAGTCAGGAAGTCACGCCAAAAAGTCTATGCTAAGACCAACAAGTCACGCCAACAAGTCTAGGCTAAGGCCAATAAGTCACGCCAACAAGTCTAGGCTAAGGCCAACAAGTCACGCCAAGTCTAGCAGGTTGGAGTGAGCGTGTAAACAGCGTGAGCGTGAAAAGTGGTTCACGTTGGCACGCACATCGTGAGCATGAAGGGAAATTCACGCACTCATAAGTGAGCGTGAAAAGTGATAAGAATCCACGCATGCACGCAAAGACGTGAGCGTAACTCAAAATTCACGCTAACACGTAAAGGCGTGTGCGTGACTAAAAATTCACGCACGCATGCAAGGACGTGTGCGTGACTAAAATCCACGCTAACATGTAAGAACATGAGCGTGACTCAGAATTCACGCTAACATGTAAGAACATGAACGTGACTAAGAATTCACGCTAACATGTAAGAACATGAGCGTGACTCAGAATTCACGCTAACATGTAAGAACATGAGTATGACTAAGAATTCACGCTAACATGTAAGAACATGAGCGTGACTCAAAATTCACGCACGCACGTAAGAACGTAAGCGTGACTAAAAATTCACGCACGCACGTAAGAACGTGAGCGTGACTAAAAATTTACGCACGCACGTAAGAACGTGAGCGTGACTAAAAATTCACGCACGTACGTAAGAACGTGAGCGTGACTAAAAATTCACGCACGCACATAAGAACGTGAGCGTGACTAAAAATTCACGCACGCACGTAAGAACGTGAGCGTGACTAAAAATTCACGCTAAGTTGGGAGATCAAAACCCATGGTCAACCGAAAACACAACCACTTAGATCTGGAAGAAACAAGCCAAAGAAATCAAAAATGCTAAGTAGTAAACTCTCTCAGGATCGTGAGAGGGAGAATAATGAACCATAAAAATGGTTCTCCAAGTGGAAGCAAGAAGCAAGATTGCACTTGCCTGCTGTTGGGTTGGTGGAGAGAGTGATGAGGAAGAAGAAGAAGTAATGGTGAAGAATGAGAGTTATGAGGAGAGAGAAGAAGATGGGGGCTTAAATAGGAAGAGTGGTGGTAGGTGGGGTTATTGGGTCGGGTTTAACCGGGTCCATCCAAGGCCAACCCGAAAGCAAAGCAGAGAGGTTAAAAGCAGAAAATAAAATTGCAGAAAATAAAATACAGATAATTAATTAACATAAAATTTAAAGGAATTTAAATACAGGATAATACATGATAAATACTAAATAAATATATATATATGAGTTGCACATGTATAAAAATACGCATCCTGGGAACGGGGAGTGACAAAGATAAAATGGAGCTCACCTATTCTGAGCCACTTGTTATTGACTTACGTCGTAACAAGGATAAAAAGCAGCTCACTTCTTCTGAGCCACTTGTTGTTGATTTAACTCATAACAAGGAAAAAAGGGAGCTCACCTCCTCTGAGCCACTTGTTATTGACCTTCGTCGTAACAAGTCTCTTCCACGCTCTTCTTCTCCCCCTCTTGTAATCAATCTGACCAAGCCTGCTAAGGCTAAAGGTCCTGCTATAAATACGGATGTACATATCAATAAAAAAGTATCTACTTTCCAGTATACTGATGTTAGTTATCATACTAAATGCTATTTGGATATGTTAGATAGCTTCAAATCATTTACAATGGGAGTTGTGCAATCTCTTCAAACAGAAGTTTCATGTGAACACCCAAAAGATTTATATCGTATTGTTCCTGCTCGCAAGAAAGGTGAACGTCCAATACTTTTTAGTAAAAGACCGGAACAAAAATTCAGCTATACGGATGATAGCAAAGTTAACGACACGGGACATCTTCAATTCCGTCGTTACAGTCAACAATCAAAAGACATCGTCCGAAAGATGGATTACGACTTCAAAAGCGGCCTCAATTATGGTAAGGGCAGAAGGACTCCTCTCCGTACCGCTGTTCCACAAGGAAAATCAGAAATGTATTACAACAGGACCAAAAGAGGTCTTGGATATGCTTCTCCTCCGATGTTATCCCCAGCAGATTCTGAATCTGATAGTGAGGAACGTTCTAACTCTTCTGATTCTAGGTCATGGGATTCTGACACCAGCGTTGGTGAAGTCCATCGTGTAATCGTATCTTCTAATATAGTTTCTGCTGAACTTACGGAAGGATATGATGAGGACATTGAAGAAAGTTCTGAAACAGATCCTTGGGCTCAACAAATGGATAATCAGTGGGTACTCCGATTTGAACAAAGAGAACCTCCTACTGAAGATCAACTAGTTCAAGTTGATGTAGGGGAAAGCGAGTCACCTCGTCCAATTTTTATTAGCAAGAATCTTCCAGAAGCAGATAAGAAAGAGTTAATTCTTCTCATTAAAGAATACATTAACGTCTTCGCTTGGAGTTACGAAGACATGCCAGGATTAGATCCCAAAATTGTTACTCACAAACTGAATATTCTGCCTAATGCTAAACCAGTAAAACAGCAGCAACGGCGATTCAAGCCTAAAATGATGGACGCGATCGATGATGAAGTCAAGAAGCTCATCGCTTGTGGCTTTATTCGAGAAGAACAGCATCCCGATTGGGTAGCCAACGTTGTTCCAGTCCTGAAGAAAATCGGTAAAGTCCGAGTCTGCATTGACTTTCGGGATCTTAATGAAGCATGTCCGAAAGATGAATTTCCTCTCCCTATCATGGACGTTATGATTGACAATACCTGTGGGTTCGAGCGAATATCTTTTATGGATGGATTTTCTGGATATAATCAGATCAAGATGAATCCTGAAGATGAAAAACACACATCTTTTCGTACTCCTCGGGGAGTCTATTACTACACAGTGATGCCATTTGGTCTCAAGAACGCTGGTACAACTTACCAACGGGCCATGAGTACTATTTTCAGAGAACATCTTCGTAAAATAGTCGAATGTTATGTTGATGATATCGCTATTAAAAGTCGTCTGAAAGAAGATCACATCCAAGATTTAAGAATAATCTTCAATCTCATGTGCCAACATCAGCTCAAGATGAATTCCACCAAGTCATTCTTGGGTGTTTCTAGTGGTAAGTTTCTCGGCTTCGTCATTACCTCTAAGGGTATACACGTAGATCCCGAGAAGATCAAAGCCATTCAAGAGATGCGTCCTCCACGCAACCTAAAAGAGCTACGAGGATTTCAAGGTCGACTTGCGTACATTAGGAGATTCATTTCGAACTTGTCTGGACGCTACAGACCATTCACTCAACTGATGAAGAAGGGTGTATCTTTTATTTGGACTGAAGAATGTCAACAAGCATTCGACGACATCAAACGATATCTCATGAACCTACCAGTCTTGGTGCTACCAATCTCGGGCATTCTATTCTTAATGTATGTCCGTGCTATGGATCATTCATTGGGTGCTTTACTCGCCCAAAAGAATAAAGAAGGTCATGAACAAGCCATCTACTATCTCAGTCGTACTATAATTGGTGCTGAACACCGTTATAGTCCGGTTGAAAAAGAATGTTTAGCCCTTATGTTTGCCGTTCAAAAGACAAGGCATTACATCATTGGTCAAACCATTCATGTCATATCCCGAGTCAATCCTCTTCGGGTACTAATAAAGAAGCCTAGCACACTCAACTCTCGGCTTGCTACATGGGCCATTCTTCTAGCCCAATATGACATGGTGTATGTTCCTCAAAAGTCTGTCAAAGGTCAAGCACTGGCGGATTTCTTGGCGGCTCATCCTGTACCAGAAACATCCAAGCTTTACGATGAAATTCTAGACGAGACATTAAAAGTCAACATGATCTCTGAAGAATTTCCAACCTGGCGTCTATTCTTTGACGGAGCATCCAGAATCGGACCCACTGGTGCTATTGTAGCAGGAGTTGGAGTTGTTCTCGTTTCTCCAGACGGATCAACTATCCAAAGAGCTTATTCTCTAGATGAATCTTGCTCCAATAATGTAGCAGAGTACAATGCTCTACTTATCGGTCTTCAATTAGCCAAATAATTGGACATTGAATATCTTGAAGTTTACGGCGACTCTAAGCTGGTTGTCAACCAGGTTAGAGAAACTTATGAAGTCCGTCATCAAGATCTGGTACCTTACTTTGAAGCAGCAATCAACATGGATATATCATTCAAAGCTTTTTTTATTGAATATGTACGCCGAGCTTACAATACTGAGGCAGATGCCTTAGCCAATCTTGCAGCAGTCTTAGCCGTTCCCATCAAAAGACAACAAGTGGTGGTTATCTCTAATCGAGAATTGTTTTGTATCGAAAACAATCGTAACATCGAGTTCAGTAATTTTGCTGAAATTAATGTTGTCAATGAAGATTGGAGAACTCCTTTTATCGACTTCGTGGTTCACGATATACTCCCCAAAGATCCTAAGGAGGCTACAAGTATTCGACGACGATCTCTACGGTTCTACTACAATCAAACCACTAAGACTCTCTATCGGCGAACTTATGACGGTCTCCTTCTACGCTGTCTAGCTGGTGAGGAAGCAAAACAGGTATTACGTGAAGCTCACGACGGTGTCTGCGGAGCACATCAACCCGGTCCTAAATTACAGGATCGCATCCGAAGAATGGGTTACTACTGGCCCTCTATGGTATCAGATGCTATTGAATATGCAAGAAAATGTCAAGCCTGTCAAATCCATGCAGATTTCATTCATCAACCTTCAGAATTTCTACACCCACAGCCGCTTCCTGGCCTTTCGAAGCTTGGGGCATGGATGTCATAGGTCCTATGTCACGACCCGCACCCACCGTGAGGGTACGAGTACGTAACAACGCCCAGCCTACGCCGCAGTGTCGGCGGTAGAACGTTGTTCTAGGTCATGAACTATAACTAGCATAATATGAATACTCTCCATAAGGAGGTCAACACAGAGGTACAACTCAATCACAATCTAAGGTAGAATGATAAAGATAGATAAACATGAAATCCAAAAGAGATACATGAGATAGAAGTCTAAGTGTCTAAGATACATAATCCCAGAAATACATCTCAAAACTCAAATACAGTAATCCACAAATAAATACAACTCCAGACAAAATGAAATAACTATCTAAACAACCTCTACTGTGTCTTCTCTAGGCTAGCAGGCAACCTCCAGGCTATCTGTAAAATTTATCAACAGGTCCAGTTAGGACAGGAGCGAGCACAATACATCTCACGCAGATCATAACAGGTTAGAGAATATAAAGATGCAAGAGAGTACGATACATGAAACTGAAAGAAAGTACATGATGTAAACAGAGAGAATTGTAATAGAAATATCTACTATAAGTAGAGAGCTACCAGTGACTAGTGATTTAGAGTACAAGGTCGACATATGAATGGCTGGATTTGTACATGGCTATACTAAAGAGGCGCACATGGCTATACTACTTTGGAATTGTTCACATGACTATTTATACTCCCCCATACCCCAATCAATACACAAGGATCCAAACAAGTTATGTTACGTACATGGTTTTCACATGAAGTCCATAAATGGGTACACATGAAGTATACATGAGAGCTCATACATGAGTGCACATGAAGTTCACATGGGGGGCCCAAAAATGGGTGCACATGAAATTCACATGAAGGCTCATAAATGAGTGCACATGTAATATAGGTTATACATGAGATACATGGGAAACATGACCGATTCATGAGAGAGCATGAGAGTACACGAGCATGCATGAACGAGCATGAAGTACATGAGAAACATGAATAACATGAGAGCGAGGAATACATGATGTACACGAAACACATGACATAATGTATCCGATGCTCCCGAGGGGGATAATATCTCAATGTAGGGATCCATATAGTACCAATCCGTGATAATATCGTGACAGCATCAAATAAGGTAAACTAGAGCAGGAATATAATTCTAAACAAGTTATAAAATGATCAGAGAATGTACTCGCCTGATATCTGAATGTCCAAGGTAAAGATACTGTCCGAGGAGAGGTGTCTAGCTCCTAATTGGAACAACACAAGTCACAACATGTCCAGAAGGATAATATAAAGCACTACAATGTATTCTACATGAATCTAGGTTAAACTAGGCCAAAGTCAACCCTTGGTCAACTCTGGTCAACTGCACTAGTCAAACTAGGTCAAACTAGGTCATGTCCTAACCCAGCAAGTCTTACAAGGCCTAACCAAGACTATCCTAGAAAGCACACATCAATACAAGGTTATACAAGCCAACATACACCCAACTCTATATAGCATACAATTATTCAATACTCAAATAGGCAAGAATTCACATTGGATATACACTAGGTAATCTATTACTTTAAACTATATATGTCTACACATATATACACATGCATATATTGGTATTTAACATTAGGTCTATAATCATGGCATTTCAAATGGTTATATAAACTTATATATTACAACACAATATGCTAACATATATATAATATACATACATAGCTAAGTTAACTGTATTCATAAATACTTATTTAAGAGGCTATGTGTGTGTATGTGAACATCGTAAAGGGGCAAGTGAGGGTTAAATGGGCATACATAGTGTATACATATCAAAGAGTGTCAAAGTATAAGTGAACAAAGTGTCAAGTGTGATAGTGTCTACATAGTGTAAGGGGTACATGAGGTAATATAGGATTTGTGTTAACATAGAACATTACATCTCATTAACTTGTATATTGCATACATTACATCTATTATTACATTACATTCATCTTGTATCCATTCATCATTCATTTATTCTCTTGCACTACTATATGCACCATACATTACATACTATGGAACCTACATATTCATTACAAGCCATACTTATACATGCTTACATTAGATAGGATACTTACACCTCATACATCATTTATTTAAACATTTACTCATGCTTGCATTCTCTATTTAATTATATAATGTATATACATTAACATGGGTTAAAATCAAATAGAACATTATATTACACACAAGGGTACACAAAATGCATATGCCGAATAGTAACTCTTACTAATAATCAATGTTGTATCATCTCAGCATGAATTAAAATCTAGGATTAAAATATGTTATAGATCTATGTGTTAGCTTTTCGAAACTTCAAACGGATCGCATTTTCGTTTCCGGAAACTCCCGGAATCGCGAAAACACCGAGAACGTGTTTGTCTTTCGTACAGCTGACACTCAAATAATTCTCCAGAAAGTTACAGAAAGAATTAGGCCTATTAATATATGTTTTTGGAAAGCTAACTTCAATACGCTTCTTTTAAAAAAATGAGAGATTAAACTGAGCTTTGAGCTGGAAGTTATGACATTTCTAAGTTAGGGCTGAAATTAAAAACGTGGATAAAAATTATGACGGATTTGGGTAGTTTGAGACAAAAGAACACAAGTATATAACATAATATATCAAGAACTCACTCTCTACACTAATATATATATATGAGACACTATAGAACACATCTCCAATACAAAAATATGAGGTTAAACATGTAATAATTCATTCATACATAACAACAACACATAGTGTGTCCAAATTTGGAATTTTTCCACATGGACACAACCACAACACCAAGGACACTCCTATGACCTCCAAATGGACACGAAATGGACACAAATGGAGATACAACCATGGGGGTCATTCCTATGGGTTCAAAATGGACCTATATGTATGAGAAAATGAAAAGGAGAAGGGATTTATACCTCCCGGTAGATCGAATCGAAGAAAAGCCTTCCCGGAGCGACACCGACACGTAGAGATTCCAAAAGGATACGAACGAGCTCCGAATCCTTCCAAACTTGGGAAGCTTCCTCCTTGGCTAGAATAGAGAAGGAAAGAAGAATATTTGGTGGTGAAATGGAAGGATTTGGTGGAGAAATTGCTAGGGATTGCTCTCTAGAAATTTGGGGAAGAACAAGAGAGAGAGTGTGGATGAGAATAATGAAATGAACTTGAGCCTATCCTCTCCCAAAGTGGCTGGCCATATGGGGCTATTTATCCTATTATGATAAGGTCCAAAATGCCCCCACTAACATATTCTATGAGTATTAGGAAATGGCTAATTGGTTGGGGCTAAATTAGTCATTCTAAAGTCTCTAATCACACTAACCTTATCCATAATAATTAGTCTAACCTCTAACTAAAATATTTCTATCATGTGGACTAAAATTAATATCATTTGGGCCATGCCTAACTAGTATGTGGGTTCCACTAGAGTCAAACTACCCCCGGGTCCCCGTTTCAAGTCGGATTGAGTTGAAATTCGAACCCGACTCAAATAACCCCAAAACAATATCATAAATAAATAAAATAAATTTCAACCCCAAAATAATATCATAAATAATAAAATAAATTTTAAAAATATTCAAAAATATAAAATGACAAAATACCCCTGTTTCTAAAAACTGGGGGTGACAAATCTATCCACCTTAAAAAAATTTCGTCCTCGAAATTAAAACAAAGCAATCACAGGAAACACATGCAGAAAACAATCTCATTCAAATACTTTTCAAAAAAAAATCAGCAATAAAAAACATCTCTTTGAGGCACATCAAACATATGTAAATAAAAACTGATACGTGTCCGATACTGACACAAAACATCACAAAATCACACCTATCAAAGGTCAAAATCAACAATCACCAACGCAATAAATATCAAAATAATTCAAAGAGGTCAAATGCAAAATATCCTTAGGCCAAAAATGACATTAAAATATCCTAATCACATGGTTAGGCTCTAGGTCAAACAGTCTCTAGGGTTTCACTAGCAAAACATCAAAATCACAAGTCATAATTTTAAATAGTTTTAAAATAATTTAAAAATTACCAAAAATCATATCATGATTTAAATGTCAAATCAATAAATGATTAAAATTATAAAAATTCAAAATTATCCTCATTTTAGAAAACTGGGTGTTACAAGTCTACCCACCTTAGAAAAAATTTGTCCTCGAAATTAAAATGTTCATACTCCTTCTAGGTCAACCCCCCCACAATCAAAGTCTCAGAACTTAAACAATCATACGATTTAAAAGGATGACATACAGGGTCATGGCATACGGTGGTAGTGAAAGTCTCATCTAGGTATACTAGTCATGCTAAACCAAAACGGTCATATGGTATCAAAACACACAAGCAATCTAGGATGCTAAACTAGAAAAGATACAGAAATAGCAATCGTCAAGACTGTAAGGCAGTCTACCATCCTATATGAAAACTGGTACTTATCAAAATAAAATAAAGTTAACTACCATTTATCTAATAAGGGGTACTATTCAAGAAAATCAAAATCAAAATTTAAAGAATGAAAGCCAAATTGCATGGAAATCCAATCACAATATATTTATATATATAGCGTTAGAGAGGGAAAAGCTAGCATTATGTACAAGTTATGTAGTTCGTGTGTGTATGGGTGTATGTGGACATGTTCATATGGTTAGATAATAGGCGTGTGTGTATGTGAAATATACATGAAAGTGCATAGGAGGATTTGGGGTTTCAAACAATAACTATCAAGTTACACTAATCATGGCATATTGGTTAAACAATCTACAATACACAACTCATTTGCTCATAACATGCAAGGCTAACCATGTATCTATGTATATATAAAGAGGTAGAGATTTAGTTATGTATGTATATACATTATAACATGTATGCCTAAGCTCTATATATATCTATATAGATATATAATCATGACATAGAGAGGAAGAGTTAGGTTACATGACAGGGTATACTAAGTTAGGGGGTGTGTGTGTCCTTGTACAGGGTTATAGCTTAGTATTGAAAGGTTAAACCCAGTTTTAGTTCAGCATTTACATACAAAATCTGAAAATAAGCTAACATTTAAACCAGTACAATATTAACATAATGCAATTTCACAATTTAGGAGTTTGAAACATCACAACTAATCTCAATGCTCCCAATACATCCTAACATGATAGAAATGAAACCCTAATATACTATCAATACATTTATCTACGCATACAGTTCAATATTACATGTTAAATCTGAAATTGAACTAAACATGGAAATCAATGTAAAAATGTTAACATGTATTCAGTTTTCAGGATTTTGGAGAATTTGCACATCAAAACCAACTCAATGTTTATCACAACCTAACATGTAAGAATATGGAACCTAAATTTATATCCCTAAAAAAACAATGTACACAGCTCTAAATATTACATTTAAAACAATCAATTTGAACTAACATTTAAAATCCCGTATTAAGGGTTAATATGCACACAGTCTCAGATTTGACAAATTTAAACACAAAATTCAACCAATTTTTTTTTTGAATTGAAACCCTACGTATAACATACATGTGCAGTGATATAAATAAAACTATTATCATGAAATTTTATATTTAAATTATGAGTTAAGCTAGGAAAAGCAGAGAATCGAAAATATTGGGGTTTTGAAAATTTAAACATTAACGACATATTAATATGTATTCAGATAGGTGGAAATCAAGTGTAGCATGCATAAGTGTCAGAAAAGTGTCCACTATATATATTCATATATATTCTCATGTCCCAATATAAAATTTTAATTCTACGTTAAGACCAACAATTAGATTCCTACCAAGGTTGCAAGCAGGTGATTGACGTAATCAAGACAGTATTATTATTATTATTTAATACAAGAATAATAGCAAGAAAGAAATAACGATAAAATCTATTTTTGCTTATCTGTTTAAAAGAAAAACCAATTTTGAAACTCAGAGCTAAATTTTCAAATCCAAGATAAAGTCTAACAAAATCATCGATTCATTGTATTAAGAAGAATGTCATAGTAAGAAGTTACACAAAGTTTATAAAAATAGCTAAAGCTACTCCTAAGTTAAATAAATGAGAAACAAAACAAAACAAACAAATAACAATTCTCTCTTTCTTTCTTTATTTTTTTTGAAGGACTGAAACAAAAGTAGAGAAAATATGTTCAAAAATATTTAAGGTACAATCTGATAATCATATGCGTCTTCTTGAAATTATGTTGTCAGAATTCTGCCACGCCAATAAGCATAGCTGCAATAAACGATAGAGTCCATAATAAGGCATACACCCTATAATCATGTTATCTAGAATTCTTACCGCGCCACCCGGTATGGCTGCAAGAAAATCTAGATTTTATAACTAAGATAAGTATAGCTATATCAGGCTCTACGTCCTTATCATGCTAGCAAATATGACTGCAATAAATTCTAAATTCCATAATAAAGTAGACTTTTACCTTTCTCACTGTCCTTATCAAGTATGTTATCAGGTTATACCTTAATTCTAAAAAAATATACATATACATATAAATACAAACTCAAATTCAACAACTAACATCAAGATTCAAAATTCAACAACAATCCATCAAAAATCATAAAAATACAGACTCAAATTCAACCACTATCGTCAAGATTCAAAATTCAACAATAATCCATCAAAAATCGTAAAATACAGACTCAAATTCAACCACTAACATCAAGATTCGAAATTCAACAATAATCCATCAAAATCAAGTTCAATAAAAGGAAGTAAAGGTAAATCAAATCAGGGAAAAACAGATTTCAAATCGAAGTTAAAATAAGATTCTCAAGGGTCGTCCCAGGAATCTCTCAAGGAATCCTAACCGTGATTGAGTACCTTCAAAATATATCCTATTCCTACTGCAGGCTGTAGTGGTACTCTAGTTCGAATACCACTACATAAACTCGACCTGCATGGGCCACCACTAAAAACGTGTCACGACCCGCACCCACCGTGAGGGTACGAGTACGTAACAACGCCCAGCCTACGCCGCAGTGTCGGCGGTAGAACGCTGTTCTAGGTCATGAACTATAACTAGCATAATATGAATACTCGCCATAAGGAGGTCAACACAGAGGTACAACTTAATCACAATCTAAGGTAGAATGATAAAGATAGATAAACATGAAATCCAAAAGAGATACAGGAGATAGAAGTCTAAGTGTCTAAGATACATAATCCCAGAAATACATCTCAAAACTCAAATACAGTAATCCACAAATAAATACAACTCCAGACAAAATAAAATAACTATCTAAATAACCTCTACCGTGTCTCCTCTAGGCTAGCAGGCAACCTCCAGGCTATCTGTAAAATTTATCAACAGGTCCAGTCAGGACAGGAGCGAGCACAATACATTTCACGCAGATCATAACAGGTTAGAGAATATAAACATACAAGAGAGTACGATACATGAAACTGAAAGAAAGTACATGATGTAAACAGAGAGAGAACTGTAATAGAAATATCTACTATAAGTAGAGAGCTACCAGTGACTAGTGATTTAGAGTACAAGGTCGACATGTGAACGGCTGGATTTGTACATGACTATACTAAAGAGGCGCACATGGCTATACTACTTTGGAATTGTTCACATGACTATTTATACTCTCCCATACCCCAATCAATACACAAGGATCCAAACAAGTTATGTTACGTACATGGTTTTCACATGAAGCCCATAAATGGGTGCACATGAAGTATACATGAGAGCTCATACATGAGTGCACATGAAGTTCACATGGGGGGCCCAAAAATGGGTGCACATGAAATTTACATGAAGGCTCATAAATGAGTGCACATGTAATATAGGTTATACATGAGATACATGGGAAACATGACCG
Source organism: Iris pallida (assembly GCA_029216955.1). NCBI lineage: Eukaryota > Viridiplantae > Streptophyta > Magnoliopsida > Asparagales > Iridaceae > Iris > Iris pallida. The sequence goes on along the minus strand of JANAVB010004796.1, from coordinate 15,279,848 downwards.
ATTCATAAGAGCACATGAGAGTACACGAGCATGCATGAACGAGCATGAAGCACATAAGAAACATGAATAACATGAGAGCGAAGAATACATAATATACACGAAACACATGACATAATGTATCCGATGCTCCCGAGGGAGATAACATCTCAATGTAGGGATCCATATAGTACCAATCCGTGATAATATCGTGACAGCATCAAATAAGGTAAACTAGAGCAGGAATATAATTCTAAACAAGTTATGAAATGATCAGAGAATGTACTCACCTGATATCTGAATGTCCAAGGTAAAGATACTGTCCGAGGAGAGGTGTTTGGCTCCTAATTGGAACAACACAAGTCACAACATGTCCAGAAGGGTAATATAAAGTACTATAATGTATTCTACATGAATCTAGGTTAAACTAGGCCAAAGTCAACCCTTGGTCAACTCTGGTCAACTGTACTAGTCAAACTAGGTCAAACTAGGTCATGTCCTAACCCAGTAAGTCTTACAAGGCCTAACCAAGACTATCCTAGTAAGCACACATCAATACAAGGCTATACAAGCCAACATACACCCAACTCTATATAGCATACAATTATTCAATACTCAAATAGGCAAGAATTCACATTGGATATACACTAGGTAATCTATTACTTTAAACTATATATGTCTACACATATATACACATGCATATATTGGTATTTAACATTAGGTCTATAATCATGGCATTTCAAATGGTTATATAAACTTATATATTACAACACAATATGCTAACATATATATAATATACATACATAGCTAAGTTAACTGTATTCATAAATACTTATTTAAGAGGCTATGTGTGTGTATGTGAACATCGCAAAGGGGCAAATGAGGGTTAAATGGGCATACATAGTGTATACATATCAAAGAGTGTCAAAGTATAAGTGAACAAAGTGTCAAGTGTGATAGTGTCTACATAGTGTAAGGGGTACATGAGGTAATATAGAATTTGTGTTAACATAGAATATTACATCTCATTAACTTGTATATTGCATACATTACATCTATTATTACATTACATTCATGCTTGCATTCATTCATCATTCATTTATTCTCTTGCACTACTATATGCACCATACATTACATACTATGGAACCTACATATTCATTACAAGCCATACTTATACATGCTTACATTAGATAGGATACTTACACCTCATACATCATTTATTTAAACATTTACTCATGATTGCATTCTCTATTTAATTACATAATGTATATACATTAACATGGGTTAAAATCAAATAGAACATTATATTACACACAAGGGTGCACAAAATGCATATGCCGAATAGTAACTCTTACAATAATCAATATTGTACCATCTCAGCATGAATTAAAATATAGGATTAAAGTATGTTATAGATCTATGTGTTAGCTTTCCGAAACTTCAAACGGATCACGTTTTCGTTTTCGGAAACTCCCGGAATCGCAAAAATACCGAGAACGCGTTTGTCTTTCGTACAGCTGACACTCAAATAATTCTCCAAAAAGTTACAGAAAGAATTAGGCCTATTAATATATGTTTTTGGAAATCTAACTTCAATACGCTTCTTTTAAAAAAATGAGAGATTAAACTGAGCTTTGAGCTAGAAGTTATGACATTTCTAAGTTAGGACTGAAATTAAAAACGTGGATAAAAATTATGACGGATTTGGGTAGTTTGAGACAAAAGAACACAAGTATATAACATAATATATCAAGAACTCACTCTCTACACTAATATATATATGAGACACTATAGAACACATCTCCAATACAAAAGTATGAGGTTAAACATGTAATAATTCATTCATACATAACAACAACACATAGTGTGTCCAAATTTGGGATTTTTCCACATGGACACAACCACAACACCAATGACACTCCTATGACCTCCAAATGGACACGAAATGGAGATACAACCATGGGAGTCATTCCTATGGGTTCAAAATAGACCTATATCCATGAGAAAATGAAAAAGAGAAGGGATTTATATCTCCCGGTAGATCGAATCGAAGAAAAGCCTTTCCGGAGTGACACCGACACGTAGAGATTCCAAAAGGACACGAACGAGCTCCGAATCCTCCCAAACTTGGGTAGCTTCCTCCTTGGCTAGAATAGAGAAGGAAAAAAGAATATTTGGTGGCAAAATGGAAGAATTTGGTGGAGAAATTGCTAGGGATTGCTCTCTAGAAATTTGGGAAAGAACAAGAGAGAGAGTGTGGATGAGAATAATGAAATGAACTTGAGCCTATCCTCTCCCAAAGTGGCTGGCCATATGGGACTATTTGTCCTATTATGGTAAGGTCCAAAATGCCCCCACTAACCTATTCTATGAGTATTAGGAAAGGGCTAATTGGTTGGGGCTAAATTAGTCATTCTAAAGTCTCTAATCACACTAACCTTATCCATAATAATTAGTCTAATCTCTAACTAAAATATTTCTATCATGTGGACTAAAATTAATATCATGTGGGCCATGCCTAACTAGTGTGTGGGTCCCACTAGAGTCAAACTACCCTCGGGTCCCCGTTTCAAGTCGGATTGAGTTGAAATTCGAACCCGACTCAAATAACCCCAAAACAATATCATAAATAATAAAATAAATTTCAACCCCAAAATAATATCATAAATAATAAAATAAATTTTAAAAATATTCAAAAATATAAAATGACAAAATACCCCTGTTTTTGAAAACTGGGGGTGACAAATCTATCCACCTTAAAAAAATTTCGTCCTCGAAATTAAAACAAAGCTATCACAGGAAACACATGCAGAAAACAATCTCATTCAAATACTTTTCAAAAAAAATCAACAATAAAAAACATCTCTTTGAGGCACATCAAACATATGTAAATAAAAACTGATATGTGTCCGATACTGACACAAAACCATCACAAAATCACACCTATCAAAGGTCAAAATCAACAATCACCAACGCAATAAATATCAAAATAATTCAAAGAGGTCAAATGCAAAATATCCTTAGGCCAGAAATGACATTAAAATATCCTAATCACATGGTTAGGCTCTAGGTCAAACAGTCTCTAGGATTTCACTAGCAAAACATCAAAATCACAAGTCATGATTTTAAATAGTTTTAAAATAATTTAAAAATTACCAAAAATTATATCATGATTTAAATGTCAAATCAATAAATGATTAAAATTATAAAAATTCAAAATTACCCTCATTGTAGAAAACTGGGTGTTATATCCTATTAATCCTCCTTCTTCTAGAGGACATCGGTTCATTCTAGCAATAACAGACTACTTCTCTAAGTGGGCTGAAGCTATACCCTTGGCTGAAGTCAAGACCAGTAGTGTCATCAACTTCGTCAAACACCATGTCATTTATCGATTTGGTGTCCCTCGACGAATTATTCATGACAACGGACCACAATTCATCAGCCAGAAATTCACCAGATTCTGTGATGATCACCGGATTGACAACATCGCCTCGACTGCCTATAATCCTGCTGCTAATGGATTAGCTAAAGCCTTCAATAAAACTATTATTAAGCTTCTCAAAAAGTTTGTATCTACTAACAAACGGAATTGGAGTGAAAAGCTTGGCGAATGTCTTTGGGCCTACCGAACTACGGTCTGCAACCCCACAGGTTTTATGCCTTTCTCCTTGGTATATGGCTGTGAAGCTGTTCTTCCTCTGGAACTCCAAATTCCTTCTTTAAGGATTGCCATTGCTAACGAGCTCACTACAGAGAACAATGATCTTCTTTGACTTCAAGAATTGGAGGCACTTGACGAGAAACGGTTAATGGCTCAACAACATATTGTGTTATACCAAGCTCGCATTTCTAAAACTTTCAACCGTAAAGTTAAGGTCAGAACCTTTCAGCAAGGAAAACTTGTTCTAACAGTCAGACGTCCTATGACTATGACTCATATGAGTAAAGGCAAATTCGATGCAAAGTGGGAAGGTCCCTACGTTGTAAGCAAAGTCTTCTCAAATGGAGCTTATCAACTCTCAGAACTGGATGGACGAATTGCAATGATGCCTATCAATGGCAAATTTCTTAAAAAGTACTATGTGTAAATGTAAATACTTGTAAATCATCAGACAAGTTCAAGTTCATAAATAAAATTTTATTTCATCATGAATGATAGTACATGATATTAAGGAAGGTCACTATCATCCTTCTCTACATTTGGACGTGGACCACTGCCGTCCTTTTCAAAAACACGGCCAGCAAAAGAACCGAGAACCTCCTTGCTGGAACCCACTAGGAATTTGCAAGCGACCATCCTCATGGCTTCCTCCTCTTCGGTCCTTCCTGGTTCAAGCAGAAAGTCCAGGATGTCGCGCGGTGGCTTGGGTGCGGACGAACCTTCGCCTACTTTTGCCTCCTTTGATTGAACAGGACGTTCTTCAACGCCTTCTTCAACCTTCGAGGCGAGTTCAGTCTTTCTGAGTGCATCTCCAGACGACATTTTTATGTTGGAAAAGTGGAAGTGTTCCTTTCTGTTAAAATTCTGTTCTATTTATAAGCAGAGATTCTCCAAATAATGAAGCGACACATTCATCTGACGGTTCGTCCGTTCATTACATTCATCTGACGGTTCATACGTCCATTTAATTCACTTGACGGTTCACCCGTTCATTAATCATTCATCCGACGGTTCACCCGTTCATTCATATCCACCCGACGGTTCATCCGTACATTATCATCCGACGGTTCGTCCGTTCATTACATTCACCCGACGGTTCATCCGTTCATTATCACCCGACGGTTCGTCCGTTCATTACATTCATCTGATGGTTCATCTATTCACATTCATCCGACGGTTCATCCGTTCATTATCTTTCGACGGTTCGTCCGTTCATTATCATCTGACGGTTCACCCGTTCATTCATTCATTATCACTTGACGGTTCATTCGTTCGTTATTATCCATTGATGGTTTATCCGTTCATTTCATCATTTGACGATTTTTCCGTTCGTCTCACATCCACATCAGCAACTTATCATTTCGATTAAGTTGTCAATTGAGATAATAATATTCGGTATATTCTGCCACGTCCATAGTACCTCTGTGCAGATATAATGAATATAATTATTTTCTACAAAATCATTAAGAGATATATCATGTCTTGTACCTCTTAATATATTTTCTATCTCTATTATTTATATCTGAACAAGATATGCAACAAATAGTGGAGCCACAGCAAAAATGTCTTTTATTAATTGAAATATAAGATATTACAAAAAACACATATACTTCAAAAAGACATAAAGATACAAAAAAATTCCACTAAGATGGAGGTATTATCAGATTGTCAATCTGCTGCTTGAGAGTCTGCAGCCGTTCTTCACGAGTGGACATCACCCTCCTTCTGGCCTCATCCATCCCAGTTTTCTCATTAAAAGCAGGCATGGTCACCATTCTGTGAGTAACCTCAGCATTATGAGCTTCTACATATTCATCCCTCTCCTGAATCAGAGCATTAAATTGTTGAGTTGCAAGTTGATGATCAGCAACTTCATCTTCTAACTATTTTTGAAGACGAGCAATCTCTGCTCTTAGCTCAGCAGCTCTCTGTTCTTTTCTATTAGCCATCAAGGTTATTGATTCCAGCTTGGAGTTATACTCAGCAGATTTTGCAGAGAAGGCTTCCAAAAGGTTCTGGAGATTAACCCTTTCAATATCAGCTGCTTGAGCCAGTTGCTCGAATTCTGCCTGTACTAGAGATTCTACGTCTCCTTGGTTGAGCTCTTTATAGCTTTTGATAGAAATCTCTAATTCATTCAAAATATGATCCAGGAGAGTGGCTTGAGCCTCATCACCTTGTTCCCGGATAGCTCTTATTAAGAGAGAGGTTGGACCCCTAACCATAAAAAAATCAGTGCCCTCTTTCTCCATCATTCTTTTTACTAGAGGTCCCAAAGATTCAAAGAAGCATCTAGTAAAAGATTGGATCACAAGATTATTAGTGGCTATAGCACCAGGAGTCGCAGCCACTCCTGTTGATGATGAGGCCGTGGGACGTTCAATCTCTTGCGTCTGGATAGCAGGTTCTTTGAACAAGGGAGCTAAAGTGGAGCTAGTTGCTCCTCCTGGTTGTTCTTCTGCAAAAAGTAAAGATTGTCATTTTGCCTGTTGATCGCTATTGTTCAAGAAGATTAAAGATGTAAATTATCTTACCATGATTCAATTCAACAATGAGTCTATTATCTGCTGGGGTAGACTCTGGCCGAGCAGAAGTAGCTTCAGCCATAACAGCTTGACTACTACCCGCTTCAGAACCACAGGATAGATGATGACTGCTACTAACAACCACCGTCGTTATAGGCACTATGTCCGTGCACGTCGGAGGTGCTATAGGAGTCTCAAGATCTGCAAGAAATACAAATAAAAACGTTAGCTATCAATTCATTCAAGAGGAGATTGTTAATTTCATTTTATACCTTGAGGGTCATTGGCGGGAGTTTCTTCCGGGGCTTCTTCATCTATTGCTTTTTCTGGAGATACTGGAACCTCAATATCCTTTTCAGGATTTAAGGTATCAGCATTATTCTCTGGAACCTCAATATCCTTCTCAGGATTTAAGATATCATTGACAGCATTAGGAGATGTGTGCACTTCATCATCTTTTTCAAGATCTTGCATATATTCATCAATATTTTCAGACGAAGAGCTCTCTTCATCTTCGTCTTCTTCTGGTACATTCCTGCTGGTAGTCGCGGCTTGGTCACCATAATCATCCAGAGGGCTGTAGCTGCAATCTTCTAGAGCCGCAATTACTTCGTGATCTTCCTCTTCGCGAAGGGTTCTAGGAGTAGGCGGAAGTTCAATCATTTCTGCAGCAGGTAAAAGAGAGTGTACAACATTCTGCTCTTCCTCCACTTCCTCCACAGTACTTTCTCTGGGCTCTTCGGCCTCAGTTCTCGGAGCAAGATCTTTCCTTTGCTCGATCTCCTCTCTATGTTCGGGACTAGGAGTTTTATTCCTAGGTTCTGAAATAGGAGTGGGAGATGGCAAGGTTAATCCAGCCACAACATCTATTAAAGACGGAGCTCGATTCCTTCTGAGGGCCAGCTTCTTTCTTTTTAGTGGCCTATCCGGGCTCTCTATATTTATGGTCTCAACTTGTGTCACGCCCCAGAACCAGAATACTGGAGAGCGGGAGAATGACTCAGCCAGCTACGTATTACGGGTAGATGAATACCGTATAATACGATCAATGCTGTCTAACCAGACGAGGGGGTGTATACTACATAAAGGTCTTACTATGGTCATTTCACATCCATTGTCTCAATCATTCAAACAAGAAACAGGAAATAGAGAACATATAAGAATAAGCAGTAAGGCGTCCTAAATGCTCAGTCAAAATGTTCTTAAGATCTGGCTTTACAAAATATAGTCAGATGGTATAGTAACATGTACACAATTGTTATCAGCTACAGTCTGACTTAGTTACAATTATGAAAAAGCAAGTACAAGACAATCCGACTAACATGTCGGTGCCAAACGACTAAGTATAAAGTAAATAACAAAACGAGCGGTGAAGTAAGGAAACCCACTCGAGTCCTCCTGCGATCGTTCCCCTAGTATTGACCATCCTGGAGGTAGAAGTAAGCTGAGTCCTCGGGGACCGGCTCTAAATCTGGCCATACAAAACCAGAGAGGTTAGACCTCTAATAGCAAGTACCACAAGGAAGGACGATATGAAGGACTAAACCAGTAAGTATGAGATTAAAATAATAGATCTCTGCTTTCCACTAGGATTCATAAAACATCACGACACTTCGAACCAACCTCCCAACCAAACAAGGACAGAAGTTGGCCCGTCATGTCCTGACATTCTGATCATCCCAGTTAGGTAACAGAGTAGCACAGTACACAAACAAATCATCTTGAACGGCCAATCAACTCCTACGACTGGCTATTGTGAGTCCCAAGTTATCCTGGAATAATGCAAATAGGGATTCCTCAGTTCTTACTATGTGCAAGCAAGGCTAGTCTATCCAATCAATCAATTGCGCCAATCATGTAGTTAGACGAGTCCCAGCAGGACGCCCGCCGTTATAGTATGTACAATAATATAAGCAGATACCGTTCCCTGCCCGTGTGACAGATTTACAGTATCTGTGGGAACCAGCCGACCCGTCGGGCACTTAATAGTCCCAAGGGGGCTGCCATATAAGAACTCGGAAATCCATTCTCTCCATGCCATCATTATTTTATTTAACTTAATAGTCTCTACGTTGAGTGAAGTTCCATGCCGTGGATCATGGTCATTCAAATGAGTACTTTTGTACGGGGTACGATATGCGCAACTCTACAACGATACCCGTGCGGCTAGGTTGTAGGTTTTATATAGCGTGATGCAACAATCAAGTCTAACCACGGAGTAATCATGCCTTGACCATAAGGTACACATGCTGTTTTTGTAAAATAGATAAATAAATAATTTGAAACATGCATGTGCCTGTATGCCAATATTCGGGATTGGCTAATCGAGTACAATAGTTTATTACATGAACGTGTCTCATTCATTTCATTCAATAAGACGACTAGCCAGTCTCTTAGTTCCAACTAGGAACGCATGATCAATTATAGTCAAGATAACCATTATTATCAATGGTATCAAGGCATGAAAGTCAATTAGTATTACATAGGGTCGAGTCTATAATTCTCAAGGTTAAGTTCCAGTCAATCTGGGTATCCATGGATCAATCAAGACACATGACACATTCTACACAACAATCCATATTAACTATATTAACATGTCATGATTTATCAAGTCCATGCCAAAAGGCTTAAGGGTATAATAGAAGAATTATCATGCCATCATTAAATGAATAAGTTATAGAGCAAATAGAAACACCCTGGTTAAAAGTCACGCCAGCAAGTCTAAGCTAAGGCCAAAAGTCACGCCAACAAGTCTAGTAGGAGTGAGCGTGAAAAATGGTAAGAAATTCACGTTGGCACGCACAGTGAAGGGAAATTCACGCACTCAATCGTGAGCGTGAATTGTGAGCGTGGAAAATGGGCGTGGAAAATGGTAAGAAATTCACGCACGCACTCGTGGACGTGTGCGTGACTAAAAATACACGCACTCATGGATGTGTGTATGACTAAAAATACACGCACGCATGGGAACGTGCGTGACTAAAAATACACGCACTCATGGATGTGTGCGTGACTGAAAATACACGCACGCTCATGAGAACGTTAGTGTGACTGAAAATACACGCACGCTCATGAGAACGTGAGCGTGACTGAAAATACACGCACGCTCATGAGAACGTTAGCGTGACTGAAAATACACGCACGCTCATGAGAACGTGAGCGTGACTGAAAATACACGTACGCTCATGAGAACGTGAGCGTGACTGAAAATACACGCTAATATGTAAGAACATGAGCGTGACTCAAAATACACGCCAACACGTAGGAACGTGTGCGTGACTGAAAATACACGCAGACACGTAAGAACGTGTGCGTGACTCAGCCTTCGTCCCAGCCAAAAAATGAAGTTCCCAGCCAGAAGACACGCTAAGTTGGGAGATCAAAACCCATGACAACCGAGAATATAACAACTTAGATCTAGGAGAAACCAGCCACAGAAATCAAAAATGCTAAGTAGTAAACTCTCTCAGAATCATGAGAGGAAGAGAAATGAACCAAAAAATTGGTTCTCCAAGCAAGAAGCAAGATTTGCACTTGCCTGCTGTGGTTGGTGGAGAGAGTGATGAGAGGAGGAAGAAGAAGTAATGGTGAGGAGAAGTAATGAGGAGAGAGAAGGAGAAGGAAGCCTTAAATAGGAAAGGTGGTGGTAGGTGGGAGTTATGGGCCGGGTTTGTCCACCATGAACCCGAAAACCCTCCATGGCCGAACCCAATAAGACCAAAGCAGAGAATAAAATGCAGATAATAAAATTGCAGACATAAAATTGCAAGAAATTAATTAACATGAAAATTAAAGAGCAGATAATTAATTAACATAAAATTATAGGAATTTAAATACAGGATAATACATGATAAATACTAAATAAATACACATGAGTTGTACATGTATAAAAATACGTATTCTGGGAACGGGGAGTGACAACTTGTTTCTGGATAGTGGTTGGTGCAGTAGCCTCTTCTTGCTGAGTTGACTCGGCCAGCTGACGAGACTGAGATCGAGTGGTGATCTTTTCAGAAGAGTGATCTAAGATCAATTTCTTCTTTGCTGCTGGAGCAGGAGGATCCTCTCTTCTTCTCCTTTTTGCTGGAGATTTGCCTACCTTCAAAGAGATACGTAGTGGCGCATTAACTTCTTGAGGGAACATAACATCCCTTGAGGCTTCCAAAGGTGCATCTTCTGGCTCATGAACCTCATCATTTCCTATGAGTGACATGACAACTCCTCCTCTCTTCAATCTGGTTGAAGATGCAAAGCTGTCCGTGAGGTTGAAATTCTCAGCAAAAGTATTTGAAGATGTATAAAAGACTGAGTATGTAAACAGCATCCGAGGGCCATGATTGCTGTTTACAGGCATCGAGAACGTCGCTTTCGTATCTCGAGCATTATAGTAAGCCCAGTCCCGGGCCCCATCTATCAAATAACCCTTTTCCTGAAGACATGTAATAGCATTTCCTACATGGAATTGGTCATAACCAAACTGTCGAGCAAATCGACTGGGAAGATATGGCTCTAAATAACATTCATCTTCGAACCGGTATACCAAATGAGAAGGTCGAATTGATTTCAACCATTCAAAAGCTGCATGGCTCAGAGGATGCATCTGCGAATCAATCATATTTGTCCGTATTTGTTCGTAACCAGCAGAAGGAGGGGTACAATAAAAGTTCCATCCTTTGCTTAGGTTTAAAGCATATCTGCAGTCTCTTAGAGCAGTGAATTTCTACTTACCATTGGAGTATCTCCGTATAAAGCTGCCGTCAACCGGTCCCATGCCGGGGTCCATCAAAGTGGGATAGTGAAGGAGCAACCACCCAAATAGATATGTATATGGTAATTCCAATCGTGGAAATTCTTTTTCACCCTTGGACTTCAGCATCAGATCGACGTAGAGACGAAGACCAGCATTCAGCTTACAAGTCATGGCTGACAGAAGGTCCATCTTATAGCCGAAGACTAATCTAACGGCCGCAAAAAGAACACCGCGATGGAAGCGGTCTACTGCACTGGATCCCGGAACTACAAATCGACGAAGCCAATGTGTCAGAAACCCTGCTAATTGGGCTTCTTTTGACATCGATCTGTATCCCACTCTCAGATAACTTTCGAGAGTATCTCCTGTCTTCAAAGGAGGATACTGATAATCATCCTTCATCTCTTTATCAAAATCACCACTTTCTTCCATCAACTTCATCACTTCTGTGTTGCTCAATAGCTTAAAGAAATCAGGATAACATCTGTCATGTTCTTTGGTCTTTGGTTCTTGAATGTGGTTTAGGAACAAATAAGGTAGCCATTTCGAGGAATAGCAAGTGTTTGATGTGGCGCTCTTATAGAACAGGGAACAGATCTTGTAATGGCATAGCAGTTCCTCGAAAACTGCTACCATTTCTGCATTCTCTCTCCGGAGTCTGTCCAATTCATCATTGGTGGGGACGAATTCTTCATATGGGAAATCTTCCATTGGCAAAAAAAAGATGTACTTTATCTCATGGAGTGCAAACCCAATTTCTCCGTCGGGAGTCATGAAGGTCCCTGTTCTGTAATTATACCTCTCTGCTAAAGCCAGGAACAGGTGAGGGTTCGGGGCAAAACCATAGACAGTGGCATGCACTGCTTGGTATAAGTTGATTTGCTGCAGTTCGCCTTCAAACTTGGTCATAATCCAATTGGCTATGCAGCTCCATCTTTTGAAATCTGGATTCACTAATCTAGTTAGTCTGATGTCCTGTTCAGGGTATCTTCCTTCGGCTTTCGCAAATTCATTTGCGAAAATTGGGGTCCTGACGGGCATTAACAATGAAGAATTCTCCGGCGGAATACAATCGGGTTTCAGTCCTCTCAGCAAAATACTGTACCGTTCAGAAGAACTGTAGAACAGATCTTTCTTGTTCGGACCCTTCTTCACAAAAATTCTTTCCGGACGGGCATCTTGGAACGGAGTACGGTTCCATTCCATCTTTCTCGGATAACTCACATGAGCATACCGGGATAATGGGAGGCAGCGTGGAACATTTGGTATCGAGAAAGATCTATCCGTCTGAAGGACAATTCTTTCTTCCATCCTCGGTCTTGGTTGAGAACTTTTCTCAAAAGCTTCACCAAATAAGAATAATGGTTTCTTGTGTATAACAGCATCTGTCGTTTCCAGAGGTTGTCCGTTCATTAAACATTGCAGTGTTTCATTGTCTTGGGATATCAAAATAGCCTGACGGGAGGTCGGCAGATCATACTGAGGGTAGTGCACATGTGACAAATCTTCTTTATATTCTGATTCTGAGAGGGTCCCCACAAAGTTCTCATATTCTGGGTCTTCTCTGGTATTAACTGCATCAGACAGAGAAAACAAAAAATTTTCAGTATAAGTCAAAGTCAAAGATTCAGTTTGCGCAAAAATTAGATTACGCAAAATCAAATTGCGCAAACATCAGATTGCGCAAAATAATCAGATTGTGCAAACAAATAAACATCAGTTTGCGCTGACAGACTCGCACAAATCAGCAAGTTGCGCTGACTTTTATCAGCGCAATTCAACTGATTGCGTAGAGAGTCGCTATTCATAAAAATGAAGGGTGGATTGATTTATGCAACCAGAACCCTAAAAAGGGTGGCGCAGCATGATCCTATCTCTAAAAAGAGATAGATTCTGAAAGGAACAGTGAAATCAAAACTCTAAAAAGAGTTTTTGATTGGGTTCTCTACCTATCATTATTGGATGAGCGGTTTCATGGCGCGAAGCTCGGCGCGCAGTCCGAGTTGATGATTCGGTGGGGGCCTTGCCCTTAGCGGCGGCAGAGGATCGTCGGGGAGCCATTGAAATTGTCGAAGAAGAAAGAAATGAAGAGCTCAAAAGTTTTTCTCTCAAAAGCACAAAGGAAGCAAGTAAAGAACATGTCGAATGAATTAAAGAACTATTTATAGTTTTTCAAAGTTGAAACGGCCGCCTTAGATTGTGCCTAAAAATGGGCTAAAACCTCAGATTGCGCAGACAGCTCATTATGTGCGCAAATTGGTTTCATATTCAAAATTCAAAGTATTTCGAAATTTTGAATAAATTTAACTTTCAAAAACTTTGAAGGGGGTCTTGTAGGTCCTAAAAATCAAGTTGTACACATCAACAAAGTCAGAAAATCAAGAAATACAACTTTCAGATGAAGTGTGCAGACATCAGATTGCGCATCTTTCAGATTGCGCACGATAGATTGCGCACACTTCCAAGTGCGCAGGCTGACGTGGCAAATCACCATCATTACCTGACACAAATTAAATCTTCTGACAGCTGACAGCACGGAGAACGAGGCGACCGTTCGTTTAATCGTGTAGCACGGCGCTCGAGGACAGCTGGCAGCGCAATACATGTTGGCGCAATCCATGTTGGCGCAATCCATTCCTGCGTAGTCCAAGTCTGTGCAATTCAAAACCAGCGCAATTCAATGTGCGCGTTCTGTCAATACAAATGACAAAATACACGTGGCATTCATGCCATCAATTGCTCATTTCGTGGCAACTGTCTATGCACGATCATGCGCAATTCAATCAAAAGTTGCCATGTGTCCAGGACAGGTGGCCCATGATCCAGCAACTGCCTGCGCAGTCCATTGCTGCGCAAACCAATTGCTGCACAAATCAACCTGCACAGTCCAGAATAACTAAAAGTTAGTTATTTCTCAGAACTCTATAAATAGAGTTTTAAGTCTCCATTCAGGGGGATCAATAATCAATAATCAGAGATCAGATTATAGAGAGATCAGACTTCAAAGTTCAGAGAGTTCAGGAGTTCTTGCCCAAGTGCTGCTGCATTCTTTCGAGGCTTTTGCCTTCAACTTTCGAGGCTTTTTGCCTTCAGTTCCAGAGTTGTTTTCAACTTCAGAGGCTTCGTCTTCAAAGTTCACATCGTCTAAGGGATAAAGCAATCGTCATCTAGATTAGATTCTTAAAGTTGTACCATTCCCAAAATTCAAATTGTAATCTTTTACAAAGTTTGTATCAATAAAGTTCTTCAACTTTTGTTTTTGCAAACAATTGTCTATTCAAATCACACTGTTTTACTGCTAGAAAACTGTTCATTTCTAAACTGTTTAAAAGTGCATGATTCTATTATTCATTTTAACTGTTTTAAATTAGTATGAATTGTACTTTGCTCCCTCCTGACCGGAGATATATTTTAGGAGATATTGAGGATGCTGAGCTGTTGTACAGCAGCTACTACGACCATGTTCTGTACCCTGTAGTGCTACTAGAGTCCCCATTGGAGGACGTTGGGACTGAGGCCGATGAGCCGACTGATAGATAGATTTTCTTTTTCAGCATTGTTGTTTATTTCAAATTCAGTTATTTATTTCAGTACATTTTTCCGGTTGTATTTCATTTCAAAGTTTAATAAAGTTTCATTTCCCGAATTTGAGTTGTCACAAATATGGATGTTGTTGTATGGTTACCTGCTAGTAGAACAGCTTACTGCCGCCGTCTCAACGGCGGTGCAGGCTGGGCATGATCCGGTTCGACCTAATTATTTGGGATCGGGTCGTGATAGTACATGTTGACATGTGTATATTTTCCTTTACAACAGTTATTATAGTGACACCACCAACATTGTTCAGAAAACCAATAATCCTTTGTCCCACAATCATCAAAACCCACACAAAGATAATGAACATGATCCTGTTACAGAGAACGAACTACATATATGTGGTGGATTTGCCGCCTAAACAAATCCACTATCTATTATAAAGATTGAAAATACAAACTAGTCGTATCATTTGTCCTAAGAGACGACCGCTTACAACCTCTCAAGAAGAACATACAAAATAATGAGATGGCTCAATATTCCAACCTCTTACAAAATGACACCCATGAAGTAATGCTATCCATCGTCTGATAATGATGATATTCTCAAAGGAGACAAATTTTCTGTCACAAACCTCATTTTTGAAATGTCAGGAGCACGATTCTCTCATAGAATTTGGTGGAGCTCCTTCAAAACAAGAAGAGTATACAATGAATTTTCCCTTAGTCTCCTTTAAATAGACTAAGAAACACTAATTAGGATTTAGGAATGCTTAAATTACCTCCACTAAAACAACCAATAAAGTTGGACTATTTAAAACCATTAAACAACAACCAAAATATGTGAATCCATACCCGAATGGTGTTTCGACTAAATTATGATCCATGCGCAATTGTTGCTTGGGAATCCCAAATTTTTGCTGCAATTCCGGTTGGCCAAACCATATTTCGGTTTGCATTCAGTCGATCATCGTCTTTGTGTACGACTTCGCGAATGCACCTCTCACATTCTGATTTTGTTGAATTGATAGTGTTTGTGCAAGTCTAAATTATATTTGTACAAGACAAGTACGTGCACGTTCGTTAAACCATTTTAAAAACAAGGTTGAAGCGACATCATAAGAAGAAAGTTGAAGACATATATAGTATAGGAAGAATTAGCTCTCTGTATTCATTAATTTGCAGTAGATTGCAATATTTGTCAATAAGCAAAAATGACAGTCGATTTTTAATTCACAAAACTTACATAATGACATGAAATAACATCATTTCATATATCATGTCATTTTTTTACATTGGAAAAAAAAGCATCCTAAAACATTAAGAACTTCGAAATATTTTGGAAAAGAACCTCAATACTTTACGAGTATACTGATGCCTTTGAACGTCCGCATTGTTTCCAACACATGTGGAGAAAGGGATCAGTACATCGTGGAATGCATTTGTGAGCACATCAATCCGACTCACCCAAACTTGCACAATATACATACGAAACATTCAATTTTTTAGTGTGATATTTATACTTTAGCTCAAGTATGTTAACAATTCATAATCGTCAATAAAACATGGACATGAACATATCACTTATACAATGACACCTTATCCACAAGCGACTCGTTCATCCCTGCAAAATAAAGATTATAACTTACCTTCTATGCAAAATAATCATTAGAAATACATGTTTATATGACAGTCACTGGTAATTTTGACACCAATAAGGAGTATACATAGTTTTACTAGACCTGTCAATTGGGCCAGGGTGGCCCAGCCCAGCCCGGCATGAGCCCGATCCAAAAAATTAATCCATGCGTCGGCCAGACCCGATTAATCGTGGGCCCGGCCCCTTATATCGGCTCGTGACGGGCCATATAGATTGGCCCATAATATAGGCCCGGTCCAGTCCGACCCAAAGCCCAAGCCCAGCCCGGTCTGAAGCTCGACCGGCCAGCCCACCCAAGTAGTTCAAGAACCTTTTGTCAACCCACTGTTAAGTTAGCAGTTTGTCACGGACTTAGTATTTTACTAGCACCTCGTCCCGTGCGGTGCACTATCTTCCTCCTCGAAGAGTCGTACAAGCCTTCCCGAACCCGCTTAGCTAGATCCCTAAGGCGATATTGAGAACAATATGGAGCAAGAGAGAGAGAGTGGAAGATTAAAACTTCACTACACTAGAAAAGGCTACAACTTTGGGTGGTGAGGAACAAATGAAAGCCTCCCCCCTTTTATAAGTGCTCATAGAGCAATACAAGGAAAGTCCTGGAAGGAATATTCCAAGGATTATTATTTTCTACCATAACTGGAATGGCATATTCCAGGTTTATTCCCTAACAACATAAAAGGAAACATCAAGGGCCTTCCAGAAGCTTCTTGGGCCTCCTAGAACGATCTTGGGCCTTCCGGAGAGATCCGCAATCTTCTAGAGCCTTCTGCCATCTTCTAGAATGTTCTGGAAGCTTCTCACATAACCTTGGCCCGTGCAAAGTCATGCAAATTCGTCTCGGTGGGACGCAAACTTTTGTACGTGATATTCTCCTCCACCTGTTTCGTCAACGCCCTCGTCGACGGGTGCAGCAAGTCTCGTACGGTGCTTCCCTTTGTCCATCTTTTCCTCAAGATCGGAAGTAAACTGGTTCGTCGTACCAACTCTGACCTCGGTCCGTGCCCTCCTCGGCACATGACGAATCTCGTACGGATTGTCGAGTCGTTGGTTCCCCTCGTCTCGTGGCTGTACATGGTTTCGCACACCTCCGCGCATGCGAACCCCCTTGCAAGTCTGTCGACCCGAATGTCTCTCACGAGCCTTGAGCAACTCCTTGCGCGAGTTACTCTGCCTCGTCGCTTCTACCTCCGCGCAACTTGCGACATGCTTCTCTGCCCTCGAGCCCAGCCTGGTAGCACGGTCCACCTCCCACCGCGGAAGTGGTTCCTCGGGACGTCCCTTTGCAACACCCTTGGCCTCGCACGAAAGGCCTTTCTCCTCGAAGCCTTCCTTCTTCTCGAGCACCGCTAGGTATGCCGTCTCCCTTTTACCACCTCTCTTGAGCTGAATAGCGGAGATAGCTTTCCCCTTCGAACACTTACCTCGTGCACCTTTCACCATGCACGATGAGCCTTCTTCCATTGTAACACCCAGTTTTCTGAAATTAGGGTATTTTTAAAATTTTATTATTTTATTATTTATTAATGGTATTTTAGTCATGATATGATCTTTGGTGATTTTTAGTTAATTAAAACCATTTTCTAAGTCATGACTTATAACTTTGTGACTTTGCTAGTATAACCCTAGTGTAAACCCTAGAGATTTTATAACCTAGAGACTAACCATGATCATGTGAGCCTAGCCATAGGTTTAGAACATCAAATTAGGGCTTTTTAGCCTAAAGGGTATTTTGGTAATTTTCTAGGATTTATTTGGAATTTTTTTGTATTTATGTGTTTTTATTATTGTCTAATTATTGATTAGTGTCATGTTAGTCCCTAACCTAGTTTAGCCTAATCTAGGGGTTAGCAACTAACCTAGAAGACTAATGTTAGATATTAGCTTTATGTATAAATATCTAGTTAGATAAATATCTAGATATTTCACTTTTAGATATTTTAGAACCTAAATATCTAACCCCTTAGTCAAAGACTTAGGGGCTAAGTTTGCAAGGTGGTAGGACACTCTCCCCTACCCCCAAGGCAGCCAAACACTACCCCCTTCCTATATAACCCCATCACACTCATTCATGATCATTTTAAATGAATTAAAAACCTAGAAATTCCCATTCCCTCACAAAACCATAACTTGATCATTTTTGATCCAAATTGGGTCTAGTCTTTTGCATTGGACTCTCCTACACTAGAGGATACTAGTTAGGGATTGCTAGCAAGGATTTATGAGCTTTGGGCATCACTAAGTTGAAGGACACACACCCCCTCTTTATTGATTTTTCCTTAGAATTGCACAAATAGGTAAATATCCTCAAACCTAGTTAATATTCTAATTTTTCTTCATAAATGCATGCATATAGGACTACCATAACTGTGGGTCAAGTTTGGTGCAAATTAGAGTTGGTTTGGTGTCCGTATCGGACACGTATCCTAGGCTATAAACCCTTGTTTGATGAAATGCCACAAAGGATTGGTTTTTGTGTTTTTCCAAAACAAATTACATTTTTGTGTAGCCCTAGACTTGTAGGTTACAACCCAAGTGGACTGAGCACGTTTTCGTGCTGTGTCCGTGTCCAAAATGGACACGAACCTACTGCACGAGCACACGCGTGCATGCCCTGCTACCACACCCTTCGTGCTCACTGCACAGAGCACGTAGACACGCCAAAATTGGTGGACACGAGGGGGCAATGTCTGCGAACATGCCTCCAAAATCTCACAACTTCTCGTGTCGTGTCGAGTGAGAAATCTCACTCGTACTGGACACGCACTGCTGTGCACGCGCACATTTCAGTCGAAAATTTGACTTGAACACGGCCTTCGTGTCGCACGGACACGACACTTGGGCACCTCGTGGTGACACGAGCGTGTAGCCCTTCAAGTGGCGAACACGAGGACACGACCACGAGATGTGTCGTGTCCTGTGTCACGAGCACGAGACGTGCAACCGCGTGCACGACGCGGTCTGAATGTGTGTATTAGTCGTGTTTTTCACGACTGATACGGGTTTCGTATCGTGTCCAGGAGTGTCATGGACACGTGTCAGTGTGTCCATCGTGTAGCCCTATATGTGGGCTACATGTGTGCATGACCACGAGACGTGTCGTGTCTCGTGGTGTGTCCACGAACGTGAGGAACGCGTGCACGACGCTGTGTACGCGTGTGTGTGTATCTGTGTTACCTGATTGGGTTTTTGAGTGTTTGGACACAACAATTCGTGTCGTGGTGTCGTGTCAGGTACCTAGGACACTAGGGGACACTGTGGGATACACTTACCAACCTTTAGGTTCGAGCCTTAGCTCGGTTTAGTGTGTGTATTTGAGATTACCTACTTTTCGAGAACACAGTCCATATTTTCAGATTTGGGATTTATTCCCATTTTTCCAAAATGAATTTCAAAACCTATTTTGTTATGATTTATACATGTATATGCGTATTTTCAGTCTATGGATAGGTAGTATATATGTATGTGAGTGTGTGGGAGGAATTTGGGTGTATACACATGTGTGTACATGTGTATATACATGTAGGTATAAATATGTAGGTGTGTGGGTGTTTTGTGTGTGTGTTTGGGGGCTGTGATTTCTGTTCTCAGGAATCTGAGAACAGTCCCCCCTTTTTCTGTCCAGCCCGTTCTCTCTCTCTCACTGTTTTCTCCTTCACTCTCTCTCTAATTCTCTCTTTCACTCTCTCACATCTCTCTCTATTTCCCTATATATATATATATATATATATATATATATATATATATATATATATATATATATATATATATATATATATATATATATATATATATATATATATATATATATATATGTTATATTATATACAACTATATATATTGGTATATATATAGTTGAGGGTATACATTTATGGGCTTATATAACATATATATATATATATATATATATATATATATATATATATATATATATATATATATATATATATATATATATATATATATATATATTTTTTAATGTATATATGTATATATGCTAGCTATTTATATATGTATATATATTATGTATATATGTGAGAATGATTGGTATTATATATATATGGTATACATATATTGATATATATATGTAGTAGATAGACTTTTGTATATCTATATTTATAGATATGTATATATATAAATGACCTTCTAGATATAGGTTTATATAGAAACCTATGACACATAGCTTATAGGCCTAAGTAGTATATTATATATATATGTATGTAAGTCATATATATATATTGTATAAGGTAGATACCTATATGGTATTAGCCTATGGAACCTAGTTACTAGCCTATAGCCTATGGCCAATGAGTTAGGATAGACCATTAGGCCTACTAGACCTAGGTTGACCAAAATGTTGACCATGGTTGACTAAAGTCAACTATTGGTCAAACCATGACCTAATTGGCCTAAAAATGACTAGTTTAACTAGTTTGACCATGTTTGACCCAATTACCTTATTGACTAGTCTTTGTTTGACCTAATTACCTTACTGACTAGTCTTTGTTTGACCAATACCTTAGTTGGTCTAAGTTTGACCTAGACTTGACCCAGATTGATCATGTTGACTAGTATTTAACTAGTTTGATTAGAATGTTGACCAAGAGTTGACTTTAACCTAGATTTGACTAACCTTGACTTGTTTGACTCTAATTGACCTAGTATGACTTCCTGTGACCTAGTATGACTTCATGTGACCTAGTTTGACTGTTGAGTTGACTAAGAGTTGACTTTTGACCAGATTGACCTAGAATCATGTAGTATGCATTGTATACTTTATTTTTACCATTGTGGATACATTATGACTTGAATTGCTCTGATTAGGAGCCAGACACCTCTCCTCAGGCAGTATATCCTCTTCAGACATTCAGTTATCAGGCGAGTACATTCTCTGACCGTTTCATACTTGTTCAGGCTTTACTTCTCGCTCTAGATTACTTTACTTGACGCTGTCACGTTGGTAACACGGATTGGTACTATATGGATCTTTACATGAGATGTTATCCCCCTCGGGGGCATCGGGTACTTCATGTTACGTGTGTTTCACTTTCATCATGTACTCCTGTGCTTCCATCATGCATGTATACTCATGTGATCATGTACTCTCATGTTCACTGAGCCCTCATGTATAACTTTACGTATACTCATTTATGAGCCTCATGTGAAGTAATCATGTATAATAACGTAACTTGTCTAGATCCTTGTGTATTGATTGGGGAAACAGGAGAGTAGAAGTAGACATGTGAATAATTTCAAAGTAGTGTAATCATGTACAAACTCAGTAGTGTAATCATGTATAAATTCTAGCCATTCACATGCTTATATTGTACTCTACATCACTAGCCACTTACAGTTCTCTATATACAGTAGATATTTCCTTTACAAGCTATCTCTTTTACAGCGTATATTTCCTTTCAGCATTTCCTGTATCTTACTCTATTGTCTGTATCGTATTTTCTAACCTGATATGAACTGCGTGAGATGTATTGTGCTCGTTCCTGTCCTGACTGGACCTGTTGAAAATATTACAGAGGATGAGGATGAGGCCCTGGTGTCTACCTATTATGGAGCAGGACTAGATGATACTTATGTTGTGGACCCTCAGCAGGATCCACCTGCAGCCGAGGATGTTGTCCCAGTAGTCTAGGCTAGCTTAGCTAGACAGTCTTTTTCATATTATCTTTTTGTCTCACATTCTGAGTTGTATTTTGAGATGTTGAGATATATAGACTCTTAGACTTATTGTATTATGAGTTGACATTCTGGATGTTATATATCCTAGACACTTAGACTTATTTCATCTATTCTACTGTTCTCTTTGAGTTACTGTCTATCTATCTATATTTCATTCTTCTACCTAGATGTGATTGAGATTGTATTCTGTTTGTCACCTCCATTCGGAGAGTATAAACTGTACAGGTATTTTTATATTGTTAGATGATTGACCTAGGACAACGTTCTACCGCCGACACTGCGGCGTAGGCTGGACGTACCCACTTCTCGTGCCCCTATACAGGGTGCGGGTCGTGACACATTTTTAGTGGTGGCCCATGCAGGTCGAGTTTATGTAGTGATATTCGAACTAGAGTATCACTACAGCCTGCGATAGGATTTGAGGAATAGGCTTAGTGAGAGAGGATACTCAATCATTGTTAGGATATCTTGAGAGATTCCTGGGATGATCCTTGAGAATCTTATTTGAATTACGATTTAAACTCCTTTTTCCTTGATTGAATTTGATTTTGGAGGATTCACTGTAGAACTTTGAATCCTGGTGTTAGTTGATGTTTTTGAAATTTTTGTAGTTGTTGATTTTTAATTTCTTTGTATTAGATTAATATCTTTTATTTTAAGGTACTCAATCACATTTATGAGAAAACTCTCATCTGTTTCTTGTCATCTAATTCTCTTGCTAATTGCTTTCCCTTGAAACGAACTGTCCCCTCTATTTCTGCATCTTGCTTAAACTCTTTCTACCAAACTATGTGACTGTGTCCCAAACCTGACTTACTCGACATTTCCTCAAATAAGACTTTATTGAGACCTTCTAACCTTGACCCTTGATTTGATCGAACCCTAACTATATTCATCTAGTAGCCTATCTATCCCTAGGACTGTGTTCCTAAATTATTTACTAGATTCCTAATTAATTTTATTCTATGGGTTAATTTGATCTTCTTTAATTTTTGAATCAATTATCACGTCTTGAACTCCCACTTTCTATTCTAGATCATTGGACGTCCTTTACCGTGACTTAGATATTCAGAGTATAATACTAGCTGTTACCTCCCAACAAACTTCGCATGTAAGACCAAGACTAGCCTACCTTCATATAGGTATTCTATGTCCTACTGAAACCCGTCTCCTTGTACTCTATTTTCTTGATATGATTTTCTGGTCAAATGGCTAAACTATAACCTCTACCATGATACTAATTAATTCTTATTTCAATTAGAGATCCACCTTGGGTCAATTCTTTCGACCTGGCATGTGATGGTGTTCTGCTTGAATCCTTGAATACTTAACCTTGTACCTTACCTTGAATGCTTGACCCGATTGGTTAAGGATCTTGGACTATGTATCTTCTTTCATCATTTCCACCCTTACTTATATCTTATGCTATAAATTTATCCTTAGTTTTACAAGCTTATCCTTTTCGAGCTTGATCATGATATATTTTATTGGGTGTACACCCACTAACATATTGTCTAATCAGAACCGGCGCATGATGGTCTGATCAACCTATTACGTTTTGGTTCGCTTTTCATATATTAATCTACGTGGATGGAGACATAGTTAAACTTGCCCTAGAATCTTATCCGCAACAGCCTTGAAAATTCTCCTTAGAATTATTTTTATCGCCTATGAACCTCGTATTCGTATCCAGTTGAATTAAATTTAATCATGACCTGGATCTTCATCATTGGATGCTTGTGCTCATACTTGATTTCATTGATTTCCCATCTTGCCCAAATCTCGATTTATCCTGAAATTGATCAACTTAGATCGTGTCAAGACTAAAATCTATTTGTGATTGTTTGTGCCTAAATTTTCAATTTACTTTTACCACTTTATGGAATAGTAACCTTTTAATGATTTCTCAGTTACTTGTTAATGACCAATTTTCATATAGGATGGTAGACGGCCCTATAGCCTTGATGATAGTTGTTCCCTTACCTTTCCAATTAGGACACCCTAGATTGCTTGTACATTTTGATACCATAGGACAGTCTTGATCTAGAATGACTAGTGCACCTAGATGAGACCACAGACTGTCCTATTTAACCTATCCCCTTGGTACTACTATTGCATCATAATTTCTGGTTCAATTTAGGTAACATAGACTTTTCCCACTCTAAATTATGATCATCGTAGGCACATTACCGTGACTTTTAAGTTAGGAGCACAAGACTAGTTGTTTTCTCAAAACTGACTTCGCATACATGACACTCTACACCCATGACCTTAGTGTCCCACTCAGGCATACCATCGTGTGCTTTATTTGCTTAGTACGATTTTCCTGACCCGAGACTCCACCCTGATTTACCCCATAGAGTTACTTTTGATTTCGATTTGGATTAAGGGCACCTTATGACCTAAAACTGCCAGCCAATTTTTGGACATGACCCAGTATAGGTCTACTACCATATTTTGCTTGTTGATCTTGTATGTTGCTAGGTAGTAGCTTCGACCCTGATTGTTGAAGGTTTGACCTAGGAGGAGTACGACCATCTAAATTTCGAGGACGAAATTATTTTAAGGAGGGTAGACTTGTAACACCCAGTTTTCTGAAATTGGGGTATTTTTGAAAATTTATTATTTTATTATTTATTAATGGTATTTTAGTCATGATATGATCTTTGGTGATTTTTAGTTAATTAAAACCATTTTCTAAGTCATGACTTATGACTTTGTGACTTTACTAGTATAACCCTAGTGTAAACCCTAGAGATTTCATAACCTAGAGACTAACCATGATCTTGTGAACCTAGCCATAGGTTTAGAACATCAAATTAGGGCTTTTTAGCCTAAAGGGTATTTTTGTAATTTTCTAGGATTTATTTGGAATTTTTTTTGTATTTATGTGTTTTTATTATTGTCTAATTATTGATTAGTGTCATGTTAGTCCCTAACCTAGTTTAGCCTAATCTAGGGGTTAGCAACTAACCTAGAAGACTAATGTTAGATATTAGCTTTATGTATAAATATCTAGTTAGATAAATATCTAGATATTTCACTTTTAGATATTTTAGAACCTAAATATCTAACCCCTTAGTCAAAGACTTAGGGGCTAAGTTTGCAAGGTGGTAGGACACTCTCCCCTACCCCCATGGCAGCCAAACACTACCCCCCCTTCCTATATAACCCCATCACACTCATTCATGATCATTTTACATGAATTAAAAACCTAGAAATTCCCATTCCCTCACAAAACCATAACTTGATCATTTTTGATCCAAATTTGGTCTAGTCTTTTGCATTGGACTCCCCTACACTAGAGGATACTAGTTAGGGCTTGCTAGCAAGGATTTATGAGCTTTGGGCATCACCAAGTTGAAGGACACCCCCCCTCTTTATTAGTTTTTCCTTGGAATTGCACAAATAGGTAAATGCCCTCAAACCTAATTAATATTCTGATTTTTCTTCATAAATGCATGCATATAGGACTACCATAACTATGGGTCAAGTTTGGTGCAAATTAGAGTTGGTTTGGTGTCCGTATCGGACACGTATCCTAGGCTATAAACCCTTGTTTGATGAAATGCCACAAAGGATTGGTTTTTGTGTTTTTCCAAAACAAATTACATTTTTGTGTAGCCCTAGACTTGTAGGTTACAACCCAAGTGGACTGAGCACGTTTTCGTGCTGTGTCCGTGTCCAAAATGGACACGAACCCACTGTACGAGCACACGCGTGCATGCCCTGCTACCATACCCTTCGTGCTCACTGCACAGAGCACGTGGACACGCCAAAATTGGTGGACACGAGGGGGCAATGTCTGCGAACATGCCCCCAAAATCTCACAACTTTTCGTGTCGTGTCGAGTGAGAAATCTCACTCGTACTGGACACGCACTGCTGTGCACGCGCGCGTTTCAGTCGAAAATTCGACTTGAACATGGCCTTTGTGTCGCGCGGACACGACACTTGGGCACCTCATGGTGACACGAGCGTGTAGCCCTTCAAGTGGCAAACACGAGGACACGACCACGAGATGTGTCGTGTCCTGTGTCACGAGCACGAGACGTGCAACCGCGTGCACGACGCGGTCTGAACGTGTGTATCAGTCGTGTTTTTCACGACTGATACGGGTTTCATATCGTGTCCAGGAGTGTCGTGGACACGTGTCAGTATGTCCATCGTGTAGCCCTATATGTGGGCTACATGTGTGCATGACCACGAGACGTGTCGTGTCTCGTGGTGTGTCCACGAACGTGAGGAACGCGTGCATGACGCTGTGTACGCGTGTGTGTGTATCTGTGTTACCCGATTGGGTTTTTGAGTGTTTGGACACAACAATTCGTGTCGTGGTGTCGTGTCAGGTACCTAGGACACTAGGGGACACTGTGGGACACACTTACCAACCTTTAGGTTCGAGCCTTAGCTCGGTTTAGTGTGGGTATTTGAGATTACCTACTTTTCGAGAACACAGTCCATATTTCCAGATTTGGGATTTATTCCCAGTTTTCCAAAATGAATTTCAAAACCTATTTTGTTATGATTTATACATGTATATGTGTATTTTCAGTCTATGGATAGGTAGTATATATGTATGTGAGTGTGTGGAAGGAATTTGGGTGTATACACATGTGTGTACATGTGTATATACATGTAGGTATAAATATGTAGGTGTGTGGGTGTTTTGTGTATGTGTTTGGGGGCTGTGATTTCTGTTCTCAGGAATCTGAGAACAGCCCCCCCTTTTCCTGTCCAGCCCATTCTCTCTCTCTCACTGTTTTCTCCTTCACTCTCTCTCTAATTCTCTCTTTCACTCTCTCACATCTCTCTCTATATTTCCCTCTATATATATATATATATATATGTTATATATATATATATATATATATATATATATATATATATATATATATATATATATATATATATACAACTATATATATTGGTATATATAGTTGAGGGTATACATTTATGGGCTTATATATCTATATATATATGAAATGTATATATGTATATATGTTAGCTATTTATATATGTATATATATTATGTATATATGTGAGAATGATTGGTATTATATATATAGGGTATACATATATTGATATATATATGTAGTAGATAGACTTTTGTATATCTATATTTATAGATATGTATATATATAAATGACCTTCTAGATATAGGTTTATATAGAAACCTATGACACATAGCCTATAGGCCTAAGTAGTATATTATATATATGTATGTAAGTCATATATATATATTGTATAAGGTAGATACCTATATGGTATTAGCCTATGGAACCTAGTTACTAGCCTATGGCCTATGGCCAATGAGTTAGGATAGACCATTAGGCCTACTAGACCTAGGTTGACCAAAATGTTGACCATGGTTGACTAAAGTCAACTATTGGTCAAACCATGACCTAATTGACCTAAAAATGACTAGTTTAACTAGTTTGACCATGTTTGACCCAATTTCCTTATTGACTAGTCTTTGTTTGACCTAATTACCTTACTGACTAGTCTTTGTTTGACCAATACCTTAGTTGGTCTAAGTTTGACCTAGACTTGACCCAGATTGATCATGTTGACTAGTATTTGACTAGTTTGATTAGAATGTTGACCAAGAGTTGAATTTAACCTATATTTGACTAACCTTGACTTGTTTGACCTTGTTTGACTCTAATTGACCTAGTATGACTTCCTGTGACCTAGTATGACTTCCTGTGACCTAGTTTGACTGTTGAGTTGACCAAGAGTTGACTTTTGACCAGATTGACCTAGAATTATGTAGTATGCATTGTATACTTTATTTTTTCCATTGTGGATACATTATGACTTGAATTGCTCTGATTATGAGCCAGACACCTCTCCTCAGGCAGTATATCCTCTTCAGACATTCAGTTATCAGGCGAGTACATTCTCTGACCGTTTCATACTTGTTCAGGCTTTACTTTTCGCTCTAGATTACTTTACTTGATGCTGTCACGTTGGTAACACGGATTGGTACTATATGGATCTTTACATGAGATGTTATCCCCCTCGGAAGCATCGGGTACTTCATGTTACGTGTGTTTCACTTTCATCATGTACTCCTGTGCTTCCATCATGCATGTATACTCATGTGATCATGTACTCTCATGTTCACCGAGCCCTCATGTATAACTTCACGTATACTCATTTATGAGCCTCATGTGAAGTAATTATGTATAATAACGTAACTTGTCTAGATCCTTGTGTATTGATTGGGGGAAACGGGGGAGTAGAAGTAGACATGTGAATAATTCCAAAGTAGTGTAATCATGTACAAACTCAGTAGTGTAATCATGTATAAATTCTAGCCATTCACATGCTTATCTTGTACTCTAATCACTAGCCACTTACAGTTCTCTATATACAGTAGATATTTCCTTTACAAGCTATCTCTTTTACAGCGTATATTTCCTTTCAGCATTTCCTGTATCTTACTCTATTGCCTGTATCGTATTTCCTAACCTGATATGAACTGCGTGAGATGTATTGTGCTCGTTCCTGTCCTGACTGGACCTGTTGAAAATATTACAGAGATGAGGATGAGGCCCTGGTGTCTACCTATTATGGAGCAGGACTAGATGATACTTATGTTGTGGACCCTCAGCAGGATCCACCTGCAGCCGAGGATGTTGCCCCAGTAGTCTAGGCTAGCTTAGCTAGACAGTCTTTTTTATATTATCTTTTTGTCTCACATTCTGAGTTGTATTTTGAGATGTTGAGATATATAGACTCTTAGACTTATTGTATTATGAGTTGACATTCTGGATGCTATGTATCCTAGACACTTTGACTTATTTCATCTATTCTAATGTTCTCTTTGAGTTACTGTCTATCTATCTATCTTTCATTCTTCTACCTAGATGTGATTGAGATTGTATTCTGTTTGTCACCTCCATTCGGAGAGTATAAACTGTATAGGTACTTTTATATTGTTAGATGATTGACCTAGGACAACATTCTACCGCCGACACTGCGGCGTAGGCTGGACGTACCCACTTCTCGTGCCCCTATACAGGGTGCGGGTCGTGACATCCATGAAGCCGACAACTCCCAAATGTGCCATCGGAATCGCCTTAGCCGCGATAAGGAAATCCATGCCCAATATCATCTTGAAGTCATCCAGCGCCGTAACGGTGAAATTGGCAACACCCGACCAATTTTCCACCGCTATGCGGACCCCCTTGGCTACCCCCTGCACGGGGCGTGCCTCCGTATTGACGGCCTTCATCATGCCCGAATCTTCCTCCAAGGCTAGATCCAAGCGACGGACCTCCGCGCCCGTGATAAAGTTATGAGTGGCGCCCGTGTCAACTAACGCCTGTGTGCTCATGCCATTGATCATCGCATCAACGTACATGAGCTCCCTGCTCGGAGTCTTCGACACAGCAGACTTGGTCTTCACGGCGTTGAGTAAGCGCAACGCTTCCATGTGCGCTTCCACTTCGCATTCTTCGTCCTCCACCTCCTCGCTTTGGACGACATTTACACACATGTTCCTACTCGGACAATCCCGAGCAAAGTGCTTCTCTCCGCATATGTAGCACGAAACAGCTCGCTCGGGTTGGGCCTTCTCATGCTTCTTTCGCTCGGACGGACCCTCCTTAGGAGAGCTCTCCTGCTCTCCCCCGCCATTCTCCTTGGTGGGCTTTGGCTTGGCCTCGGCATCGTTGTTGTCCCACATGTACTCGACGAGCCGCTCAGCTGCTGCCACAGCGGTGTTCAAGTCTTGCACCCTTTGTCGTTGCAATTCTCGAGCCGCCCAAGGTTTGAGTCCATCGAGGAAGTAGAACAAACGATCCTCCTCGCCCATGCTAGATATCGCGAGCATCAAGCGTGTAAACTCTGCGACGTACTCCTTGATCGTCCCGGTATGCTTCAGTTGCCGTAAGCTTCGTCTCGCTGCAAACTCCACATTCTCTGGATAGAACTGGGACTTGATCTCCTTCTTGAGATCCTTCCAAGTCTCTATCGAACACAAATCCTTCTCGGCTTTCGTGCAACTTCGACGCCACCACAGCATCGCATCGTCTGTGAAGTAGAGTGGAGCAATATCCACCTTCTCGACGTCATCGTTGATGTGCAACGCCTTGAAGTATCGCTCCACGTTCCACAAGAAGTTCTCAACTTCTTTAGCATCACGCACCCCGCTGAAGGATTTTGGCTCAGGGATCTTCCTTCGCCTTGGTGCCTGCCTACTCGAAGGTCCACCGTTCGCAACGGCCTTCTCCAAGATGGCAACTTTGGTCTTGAGTTCTCCGCAACTCTCGACCACGGTCTTCAGCTCCTCATAGCCTTGGACCTTCTTACGCAAGTCCTTAATCTCCGCGTGATGCCCCTTGAGCTCCTCCTCAAGTGCGGATCAGACCTCTTGGAATTGCTCCCGAAAGATTGCCA
Organism: Iris pallida; assembly: GCA_029216955.1. NCBI lineage: Eukaryota > Viridiplantae > Streptophyta > Magnoliopsida > Asparagales > Iridaceae > Iris > Iris pallida. The sequence continues at coordinate 15,249,641 of JANAVB010004796.1, read as the reverse complement.
TGGACGAAGCGACGTCACTCTCAATCCCATCGAAGTACTCTTCTAGTCTCGTGTTGTTTTGCTCCACGGAGCCCATGCGCATCTCCATGTTCCTCGAACCCGTCTCCAAGACCTCGACACGTTCGGCAAGACCGGCAATGCTACGCTCCACCGCAGACTCCTTGCTCTTGCCCCTCTTGTGCGTCTTGGCGTGCCCCTCCTTAGGCGACGCGGGTCCCTCCTGGTCGTTCTCAGATGTCGACATGGCACCAACCGACCTTCGCTCTGATACCACTTGTCACGGACTTAGTGTTTTGCTAGAACCTCGTCCCGTGCGGCGCACTATCTTCCTCCTCGAAGAGTCGTGCAAGCCTTTCCGAACCCGCTTAGCTAGATCGCTAAGGCGATATTGAGAACAATATGGAGCAAGAGAGAGAGAGAGTGGAAGATTAAAACTTCACTATACTAGAAAAGGCTACAACTTTGGATGGTGAGGAACAAATGAAAGCCTCCCCCCTTTTATAAGTGCTCATAGAGCAATACAAGGAAAGTCCTAGAAGGAATATTCCAAGGATTATTATTTTCTACCATAACTGGAATGGTATATTCCAGGTTTATTCCCTAAGAACATAAAAGGAAACTTCAAGGGCCTTGCAGAAGCTTCTTGGGCATCTTAGAACGATCTTGGGCCTTCCGGAGAGATCCGCAATCTTCTAGAGCCTTCCGCCATCTTCTAGAATGTTCTGGAAGCTTCCCGCATAACCTTGGCCCGTGCAAAGTCATGCAAATCCGTCTCGGTGGAGCGCAAACTTTTGTACGTGACAAGTTAAACCTATACAATGACAGCAGAAAATGTAAAAAAAATGTTAGTCTAGAGCTAATTAATTATGCTACAGCTTCCTTTGTTTCCCTCTGTGGAAGCCTCTCATACTTGGAGAATGTAGAGTTGGTAACGCAGAGTTTCATCTTTACATGAACACTTGGTCTTGTACAACAATATTGTTACTTGGATACTAAATATTAATTCTTCATAGTTCAGAATAAAAAACAGTCCCAAATATCTAAATAGAAAAGGAAACAAAAAAGAAACTAGTTTTCAAACACTGTATAATTCAACTACAATATGCATGATTTCCCTTGTGTTAAAATTTGTTGTCTTGTATGAATTAAACACGTACATAACAAGTCAAGCACTCAAAATCAATCGAGAGAGAGAGAGAGAGAGAGAGGAGTAGATCCGGTCACGAACCTTCTCTCCAGATCACCACCATTTTGACGTTATTCTTCTCACACTATACAATATAGGATTTGGACAGCAAATCATCACTTCCACATCCGGCCCGCCCCGGCCCGGCCCGGCCCGACTCGACCTGAAGTCCATCGTATCGTGGGTCACATGCCGGATTGGGTTGGGCTTAGATTTTTCATCCATAGTCCAGTCTGCTACAGTTTATGGGCCTAAGAGGTCCAGCTCGAATCTGGGCCACTCAAATTTTGTGTCGGTCCGGCCCATTTGACAGCTTTAAGTATTACAACGCATCCTTCTAGCCACATGCCAACTCGATGCCCCTACCAGAAGCAGAGCACTTATTTGACCTCTCACTTATTCGACCTCTCATCGGCATGATACACAACAATGGCGTCATACTCCGGTCCTCTAGAATTAAGAACCAACCCAGACCATCCAAAACTATCCATCCGTAACACTAGTAGATTTGGTGTAGACGGTTTACCGGGTCGGGTTCTTGTAACGATAGGCTGTCCGAACTTTGGATCCGAATCATAATGGTCAACTAATCTTTATATGGTAATCAAGTTAAATGTGCAACTCCTATGAGAATTAGGGTTCCAAATAATAACCGTCATGGCCGTCTAGACTTTGGATCCGAATCATAATGGTCAACTAATCTTTATATGGCGATTAAGTTAATAATGCAACTCCTGTAAAGATTTAGGATTACATATCCTTGATTTTTATGTCGGTTGTCCATAGTCCTAATTATAGTCGTAAACTAAGTTATTTCCATACATGGCCTAACCTAAAAAACTATAAATATAGGCTTTGCTATTTTTTTTCTTTTATTCTTAGCTGAAGAAGAAGGAGAAGCAGCATAGCAGTTTGAGAGAGGTTCGTGATAATTTTATTTTATTTATTTTGATCCAGTTTAGAGAGGTTTTTGATACTGGCAGCTGCTGCTTAGCACATTATTGATTTATTTTATACTACCAAAAATCTGTACCGTATCGTGATGGAGACATATTGAACACGTTCGAGACTCTCCAAAAATACACTAGGATACATCAAGATAGATGTTGCGTCCGTGTTTAGTGTCCTTACGGTGTCGCCATCAATTTAATTTGGAGTATCGTTGTATCATATGTAATAGTGTGAGCCATGATAATATTTGTTTATGATAAATAATATATTGTGTTTAGTAATTATGATAATACCATCATATATTGTAAGAATACAATTATATATATATGGTAATACGAATTTCTTTATATATATCAAGTTCAAATTTTTTCTCGTAAATACTTTTGCAAGCTCTATATTTGATTTGGTATTAAACTAAAATTATTTTCAATTTAATTGTTTCTTAGATTAGTTTCTGATCAAGAACTGATCGTTTCTTGATAGAGAACTTCTTTTCTTCTCGATCAGAAAACACTCAACTGTGTTTTGATTGTTTTGGTGTTTGTAGGAAACATGGCAACTAGAAGGGACTACACAACTGCCATACTCGAGAGAAAGAAGGCCCCTAACCGTCTCATTGTCGACGACGACGTCGTTAACAAGGACAACTCGGTCGTCTCCATGAACCCTCTCAAGATGGAGGCTCTAGACCTCTTCCACGGCGACATAGTATCGCTCAAGGGGAAGAAGCAGAGGGCGACTGTCTGCGTGGTCGCGTCCGACGACGGCTGCGAGGAGTCCAAGATCCGGACGAGCAAGGTGGCGCGCGCCAACCTGAGGGTGTGCCTCGGGGACGTTGTCGGCGTCCGTCGCTGCGACGACATAATGCACGCAGGGTGGGTCGGGATCCTCCCGATCGACGACACCGTCGAAGGCATCACCGGGGACCTCTTCGACGCATACCTAAAGCGTGAGCAACGTTTTTGCACTCCTTCTCTCTTGTTACAATATTATCTATGACCGTGGACGTGACCGCAGATCCACGTGGCCAAATTCCACTGGCACTATATACAGTGGTGGACCAAACATGGGCATGCGATCACACCCGTGGTCACAGGCCATGGACAAAATATTATTTCCGTAATTTCTTACTTCTTATTTCTTACTAACTCGACTTATGTTATGTATCCTTTGTGTAACAACAGCATACTTCCATGATAATCTTCGACCGGTCAGGAAGGGTGATCTCTTCGTTGTCAGAGGAGGGATGCGTTGCGTGGAGTTCGAGGTGGTAGGAATGGACACGGGAGATTTCGGTATCGTTGCGCCGGAGACGGAGATATTCTGCGAGGGGGAGCCGATCAAGAGAGAAGACGAGGACAGGCTAGACGAGGTCGGCTACGACGACATCGGCGGAGTGAGGAGGCAGCTGGCTCAGATAAGAGAACTCGTCGAGCTCCCCCTGAGGCACCCGAAGCTCTTCCAGACCCTCGGCATCAAGCCCCCCAGAGGCATACTGCTCTACGGGCCGCCGGGCACCGGCAAGACCATGCTGGCGAAGGCCATAGCCAACGAGTCGGGAGCCTCCTTCTCGGTGGTCAACGGACCGGAGATCATGTCGAAGATGGCCGGGGAGAGCGAGGCCAACTTGAGGCAGGTGTTCGAGTCCGCGGAGGAGAAGGCGCCCTCGATCATATTCATGGACGAGATAGACTCGATCGCGCCCAAGAGGGACAAGACCAACGGAGAGGTGGAGAGGAGGATCGTCGCGCAGCTGCTCACCCTGATGGACGGGCTCAAGTCGCGGAAGCAGGTGATGGTCATCGGCGCGACCAACAGGCCTAACAGCATCGATCCGGCGCTGAGGAGGTTCGGCCGGTTCGACAGGGAGATCGACATAGGAGTCCCGGACGAGGTCGGGAGGCTGGAGATCCTCCGGATACACACCAAGAACATGAAGCTGGCCGAGGAGGTCGATCTCGAAAGAGTAGGCAGGAGCACTCAAGGCTACGTCGGCGCGGACCTCGCGGCCCTCTGCACCGAAGCTGCGCTCCAGTGCATCCGCGAGAAGACGGCCGCGATGGACCTCGAGGACGAGGGGGCGATAGACGCCGAGGTCCTGAGCTCGATGATGGTCACGGACGAGCACTTCAAGACGGCTCTCGGAGTCTGCAACCCGTCCTCCCTGCGCGAGACCGTCGTCGAGGTGCCGAACGTGACGTGGAGCGACGTCGGGGGGCTGGCGGGCGTGAAGAGGGAGCTGCAGGAGACGGTGCAGTATCCCGTGGAGCATCCGGAGATGTTCGAGAAGTTTGGGATGTCGCCGTCGAGAGGCGTGCTCTTCTACGGCCCTCCCGGGTGCGGCAAGACGCTCCTCGCGAAGGCCATCGCCAACGAGTGCAGCGCTAACTTCATCAGCGTGAAAGGCCCCGAGCTCCTGACAATGTGGTTCGGGGAGAGCGAGGCCAACGTCCGTGAACTCTTCGACAAGGCCCGCCAATCCGCTCCGTGCGTTCTGTTCTTTGACGAACTGGACTCGATTGCAATCAAGGTGAGCAATCAAATTCTACTCAATGCACACGAACACAAATACGGACACATGACACTGGACACGGATACGGATACATATACGATATGGATATCATATTTTCAAATAGGTACAAAAGCACCTATATGTTGAACTAACATGGACACGGACACGGACACAGAGTAATATCGCAAACCTTCTAAGAAATCACATTACTGACTACGGTCTACAAACTTTGAATACGACTGCAGCGAGGGAGCTCCGGCGGCGATGCGGGAGGCACACCCGACCGGATTTTGAACCAGCTGCTGACGGAGATGGACGGGATGGGAGCGAAGAAGATGGTGTTCGTCATCGGAGCGACGAACAGGCCCGACATAATCGACCCCGCGCTGCTCAGGCCAGGCAGGCTGGACCAGCTGATCTACGTGCCGTTGCCCGACGAGGAATCGCGACTGCAGATCTTCAGGGCCTCCTTGAGGAAGTCTCCGGTCTCCATCGAAGTGGACTTACCGAGCATGGCACGGTGCACTGAGGGCTTTAGCGGCGCCGATATCACCGAGATATGCCAGCGGGCATGCAAGTACGCCATCAGAGAAGACATATTTAAGGTACCGTACAACTTTTTTGACAGTTCCGTGCATATTCAGGAGTATCAAAATTTTGACTGTTTTGGTCTTATTTTTTTTTAGGACGGTCAAAAATTTGGTCGTCCTTGCCCTTAACATTTGCCTAACGTCCGGTTTGATTTGACACGTTGCAGGAGTCGAGGATGGACGGGGAAGGAGTATCGGAAATAAAACTGGCACATTTTGAAGAGTCGATGCGGCTGGCGAGGAGGAGCGTGAGCGACATGGACGTTCTCAAATACGAAATCTTTGCCTACAAGTTGCAGCAGGCGAGAGGTTTTGGGTCGGAATTCAGCTTCTTGGATCGCCCTAAGAAGGCCAGGCTCGTCCAGTACGACGACGACGACGACGCCATGTCGACGGATGCTTGAGGCTTTCCCCTCTTTTGTTAATTACTAGCTAGTGTGTAGAAAAGATCAATAGATGATTGCTTTGTTTAGTTTCAGATTTTTGGAGAGCTACGTATGAATTTTATTTCTTTGTAGTTATTTACTTATTTATGGATACATTTGGCAATTACAATAAAAAATAAATTAAATTTCATTTTTCACTCGGGCTCTGCTTACTGCTTATTATTGGGAACTCGGTGCGGTGTGATCCGAACTGGAGTTGGTCCATGAGGTGCGATGTTGAATTGGACTCATATGTCTTAAAAGAGAATTCTCCTGTAAGACCGAAACCAATTCCAATTATCTACACCTCATGATCCCATCGCTTATCCGATGTGAGATTAAATTATTAATTACATTGTCATATCCTTTTGAACGCTCAACCGGAAACGAGATACAATCCAACACTTACGTGTTAGCTCTGTGTTGTGCTTATGTCATCTCCATCGCCAGTCATCTTGCCGGTCTCAAATCTCGGTGCCATCAGTTCCTGATACTTTCTTTTAGCACACTTCTATCTACTCCTCTCGAGATATCCTTCCCGTTGACGCCAAGTTCAAGCTATCCCATGCCGTCGGTCTATATTTTTTTTCTCTCCAAATTAGTTTCTTCTAGCTAGTTGGCCTACCACAATTTCAAACCACGTCCCTCTGGTCCAGCGTGACGCCGCTGCCACATTAACTCATGCCGCTCACTCCGCTCGCTCAGGACACTCGGGATGGATGATCATGATGTTGGTGTCATCTCTTTCGGTTCATGCCTCTCTCCGTATGCTTCTAGATTTATGGAGCCGGTTTGTACAGTCCAATGGTACGAGGGAGTATCAGCTTCTCACTTAGGCCACGTTTGGTAATTTGTAATGTAATAGTAATCGGGAAGTAACCAAATGAAAAAATATATTTTTTTAAATCTAATTATATTACAATTACGATTACGATTACATTAGAATGTACCAAACGGGATCTCTTAGTCTTGTTCTGCCACTTAAGCGCACAATTAGGTATATTGATGTGTGGTTGTTGGAGATCAGAGCTGCAACAACATACTTTCTTCCTCACAGTTACACATCATATATACAGACGGCCTCGTTTGTTGGAGTAGTTACGTTTGATGCCAACTTAGATCTCGTTTGGTTGGCAGAATCTTCGGGGTGGAAAAAAAAAGTGATTACTTTTCTATGTTTGGATATCATAGAAATGAAAAAAAAAAATAATTTCATCCATCCAAATAAGAAATTACTTTCCCACAATAAAGTATTCACTTTCTTTTCTAAATTTTTTGGCATTCCCAAACATCGAAAAAAAAAAAATCAATAAAAATCTTAATTTTCCAAAGGAAAAACATTGTCAAGAAATTAATTTTCTTTTTCTTTCATTCCGCGAACCAAACGAGGCCTTATGGTAGAGACGCTTTAGACATATTTCTGAGTTTCTTAGTAGATGGTGCAAGTAAAACTATAAATATTAAGCCCATTACTTAATTCAATTATAAAATAATTTAGGGATAATTTAGCAAATATCCTCATTCCAAATGTTAAAACTAGCATATACCCCCACTATTTATTTTATTTAGCAAATACCCCCACTCCTATGTAAAAGAGTGGAGGTATATCTTAAATTTTTATTATTTTATATCAAAAATGGGGGTATTTGTTAGATAAATAAAATAGTGGGGGTATATGCTAATTTCAACATTTAGAATGGGGGCATTTGCTAAATTATCCCAATAATTTAGGGTAAAGTGCATTTAAACCCTCCTTAGAGTTGCCTCGTTCGCAAAATAAGACCTTTTAGAAAACTTAAAGCAGTTTGCACCTCCCGCAAACCCTGTTTTGCGCAGAATACCCCTTTCCGTCAAATTGACGTTAGAACAGCCGTTAGAGACCATTTTTTGGATTAAAAAAAAAAGTGGACTTCCCAAAATACCCCTAATGCTTACATTTGGCTGTTGGCTCTCTTTCATTCTCTATGTATAAAACAATGTTTGTTTGAAACATAAAACCTAAACTTTATATTTTCTATTTTTTGACCGGTTGGTTGGAAGGAAAAATAATATATTTTTTTATATTTCTTTTTTTTTTACTTATTTGCTCTCATTTAATATATTGAAACTTTTTCTTATCTACAGATCTCAAATCCAACTGCAATTTTTTTTTTATATTCTCTTTTTTTTTTTTTACTTATTTGCTCTCATTTAATGTTTGAAGCTTTTTTTACTTATTCCTTTTTTTTCAAGACGTCCAAATAGAAATTATGGAAGCCTATTCGTAGATAATTGACAAAGGCGGTGGCAGCCACTGAACCCGGACCATGCTTCGACATACATGTTTTGTAATTTATTTTTTGATTTTTGACACGTTTAGTAATATTTAAGTTATTTGTTTAAGTAATACATGTGATGAAAATAAATTTGTACCAAGATTTACAATTTCAGTTAGAATTAATAAATAAATAATTACGATAATAGTCATGACTAATAAATAATTACGATACAAGTTCAGGACTAATCGGACATTTGTTAAAAGATTTTTTTTCCAGAAAAAATTTAAAATGAAAACCTACTATTTAGATTATAAACATTTATTTTCGAAAATGACGTCAAGCATGAGAATTGATTTTTGTTTAATAATCTTTTTAATATTTTGTTTTTTGTTTCCATTTTTTTATTTCTTATTTCATATTTTTTTTCATCTTTTTAATAATCTTTTCTAGAATTAATAAATAAATAATTACGATAATAGTCATGACTAATAAATAATTACGATACAAGTTCAGGACTAATCGGACATTTGTTAAAATATTTTTTTTTCCAGAAAAAATTTAAGATAAAAACCTACTATTTAGATTATAAACATTTATTTTCGAAAATGACGTCAAGCATGAGAATTGATTTTTGTTTAATAATCTTTTTAATATTTTGTTTTTTGTTTCCATTTTTTTAGTTCTTATTTCATTTTTTTTTTCATCTTTTTAATAATCTTTTCTAGTTTTTTAAGAGTAACTTTTATTTTCAAATTTGTATAGTTTTTATTTTTGTCTTTTTTCATTGTTTAATATTTATCCTCATTTTTTGGTTTTTTGGAATATTTTGTCTATTTTTTATTTTTTCCATATTTTAATAGTATTTTTGTTTTTTATTTGGTTTTTTTTTCCAGTTTTTCATCATTTCTATTTTTTAAGAATTGATTTTTTTTTGTATTTATCAGTTTTATTTTTCCCAAAAATATTTATATACTTGTTAAATAAAAAATAATTTATGACAAAATAATTTTAAATAATATTTATCCATTTTTTTGACGAAACTAACCGTTTTTAACAAGTTAATACTAATTAAAATAATTTTAATAAATAATTTTACTAGCAAAGACCATTTTTTCTTTGTTAATATTTATCCACTTTTTAACAAGTATTTTTGCGTAACCGTTTTTAACAAAATAATTTTAGAACTAACCGTTTTTAACAAGTTAATATTAGATAGTCCAGGGGTAAAATGGTCAAAACAATCCCATTTTAACACCCGTAAACAGAAAAGTTAACGGAGGGGGTGATTTGAGCATTTTCGTATCTAGTTCGATTTTTTGGATCAGCGAGTCTTTATTTACATTTTCGTGCATCTAAGGAGGGTTTAAATGCACTACCCTAGTTTTTGGGACCGGAATAGATGGTTTTGACATCCGACATTCAATAAAGTTATCACTAGTAAAAAAAATTTCCACGAGTTTCAAGACCAGTCATACATCTCTGTTGCACTATTGTAAACCCCTTCACGATGATTCTACGAGATGGATATGATCATACACATGTATTTACATTGTGAAATCTATGTACAAAAAAAACTTAATGATCGGCCCTCTGCTAATTTATTTGAAAATTTTGGTTTCCACTAAATGTCAAAGTTGTTAGTATGGCTCGCTTGTTCTAAAGAACAAAATTCTCACTTGTGGCAATCCGCAAAGAAGATACATTTACTTTGCAATAGTTCCGTGTGGTTGCCACGAATAGTCTATATTTCACTTTTTTTTTTTTTCTAGTACAAGTGCCTCCTTTGAATTTTGGAGAAATACGAGTCGAGCTTGTTCGCTAATAATATTCTTTGTGACCGCGCTTTTGTGATTTTGATTTAATGTCTTCGCGAAGAGTGAAATTGAAAAAATTTCTAAATTATTTTTACAGACGAGGATAAAAATTATTATCTCGTATGGGATCGGAGAAGTTTTCGGATAAAATAAATTAAGGTGGAATTCAATATATGTTGCTTGCTCTACTAACGATACTACTAGTTAGACTCTCGGGTGGATTTGTACTCTCTCGTGTAGGGCTGTAAAACGATTCAAACCGTTCGCATTCAGCTCGTGTTCGGCTCGGTCCAAGCTCGGTTTAAGTTCGTTCGTGGACTAATCGATACCGAGTTCGACCATAGGTTGTTCGACTCGATTTTGTTCGCAAACAGGCTCGAGCTCGGCTCGGTTTCTCATATTAGGACTTTTTTCTATATGTTATGCTTTTTTAATAGATAGAAATACATTTTGTCTTAGAAATTCTGCTCATTTTTTTTGTTCTTTATATAATGGTAAATTTATGATGTAAAGAGCATAAGTAATTCAATAAAAAAATCTTTAAAACTTGAGAGAAACAGTGTGATAGTCTATACAATATGTCCTATAAATACTCACTACTATGGCTGTAAAACGATTCAAACCGTTCGCATTCGGCTCGTGTTCGACTCGGTCCAAGCTCGGCTCGAATCAAACTCGTTCGATAGTTAAGTCAAACCAAATTTGAACACTCTTTATTCGAGCTCGTTCGTTCGATTTTCAGCCATACTCTCGTGTTTAGCTTAAGAAAATCAAACTTCTAATTTGACAACTAAGGGCCCCTTCTCAAATTGTCATCGAGTTGAATTCAATCATGATCAGCTACTGCGTCTTCAATATTATCGAAAAATTCATGACTTGATCCGAGTCATCACTGAGCAGCGAAAGGATTAACAGTACTCGCTTGACAAAGCTTATGTTAGGGATGAGTGATCAAGATGCAGTAAAGAATTAATGCCTCGGTTCACGATTTCGGAAAAAAAAAAAAAACTTGTTCTTTATCTTTCTTTGGTGGCCACAAATTTGAAAAGTATTTTTCAGACACCAAAGAAAATAAAAGAAAAAATAGTTCCTCTTATGATCTATGGGATTCATTTTTCCTCCTCCTTTCCTAGCATTTGGATTCTATGGATTATTTCCTTTAGTATTAATATGCACAGAAGGGAGGAGCCGTATGAGATGAAAATCACACGTACGGTTCTGGAACGGAGACTTTTTGAATATTATGACAAAAATAGCCTTGAGTTATTGTTTATTTTACCAATTAACTCTTCGTATTATGTTGACTATAATTATGTTGATATTATTGAAATAATGATATTTTTTTCCTTTCCTACACCAATCAAATACTGGAAGGAAAATCAAATATTTTTTCTTAAACGTTTTTCTTGTTTTACCAAACATAGGAAAGAAAATTTGATAGGAATCATACTCTTCCATTCCCATAAAAAAATACAAGGGGAATTGATTTTCCTTCTGTGAACCAAACGAGACATAAGAATATTTTTGCCTAGATATTTATGCAGACATTGCCTTCTTTTGAGTTATTTGTATTTACCCCCCCCCCCCCCCCCCCCCCCCCCCCCCCCCCCCCTCCCCCCCCAAAAAAATAAAACAAAATAAAAATAAAATATTAATGATATCTCTACTTCCCCCAATCTTATTTTAATTAGTGTTACCCCCCAATCTTCGGATAAAGTGCAAAGAAATCCTCCTTAGATTTGCGTTTTTTTCATTTGAAGATCCATTGTTTAAAAAAAAAAAATCACATTTTTATTTTTGGTCAGTTTGTACCCCTGTCGTTAACAGCCGTTAAAATACGTCTAAAAAAACAATTTTACCCCTCCCCCAGTACTCTCTCCCCCCTCTTTCTCCGGTGGCGGGGGCTTGTCAAGCGGTGCCGACCAGAGGAGAGGGAAGAGTAGCCGACCAGCGGAGGGAGGAGGGGGCGGGTCGAGCTAGGGGTGAGCATTCGATTAATTCGGTTCAAATCGAATCGAAAACTGAATTGAACCGAAAATCGAATAAGCAAAACCGAATTCGAACCGAATTGGCCCATAACCGAATCAAACTAAACCGAATTAAATCGGTTCGATTTTCGGTTTATTCATTTTTTTTTTGGTTTATTTGCACTTTTTTGTTATATATATATATATATATATATATATATATATATATATATATATATATATATATATATATTAGAAGAAAACCCTCACCATTTATTAAAAAGGCTGGAAGCCCAAGCCAGTCCAAGTATACAAGACACAAAAAAGTCTGTACAAGTATACCACCAAAAGGGACGAAGAGGGATGGAGAGGACTCCACTAGCAAGAGCTAAAGGAGGATGGAGGACCAAAACCTCCTCGGGGTGTGGGAGCATCGGGTGCTTCGATTACGGCACTGACGGAAGACTTCACGAGTGATCTGGTCGGCAGAGTATTGGTGCCCTTCGTATCTCGCCTTATTACGATTTTTCCAAAGCACCCACGTGGCGGCCGCTGCGACGATCTGGTGGCCATGGGAGGCAGAACCCCAGGCGGCCGCCAGATCGTGGAAGCGTCCACCACCCGGCACAATGTTGAAGATCTGATTGAGTATTCTCCAAGAGTCGCCAGGCAGGGACCCTAGGCAAAAGATGTGGTCAATGGACTCCGTCTGACGATCAGGACAGCAATTGCAGGCAGACGCTAGGCTGATCCCAATAGTTTTGAGAATCTCGTCGGTGGGTAATCGCTTGTAAATGACTCTCCACATGAGGATGGACCACTTCGGGGGTGTCACGTCCCGACTCGCCGAATCGGTCGCCATCGCCTTGACTCGATATAAATCGATCCCCACGGGTCGGGACGTGATGCCGTGCAAGTCTTTAATAGACTTGCACAAGGCAATGATGTGCAATTAGAAATTCCTTTTGACTCGACGCGTTAAAATTAAACAGTACAGAGAGTTGAAGACATAGCAGAGGAAGAAATTTAGCTTTTCATTCATAAGCTTGCAAAGTATGTGCAAGATCATTTTTACATTACATATGCCGTTGCGGCTACATCTTGAAACACAAAAGAAAAACTCTCGACAAGCTTGCCCTGAAATAATCCTTGTCGTTCCATACATTCACGCCCCTTTATACATTTGAACAAAGCCTTCGATCTGAGTTGGGCTTCAAAATACTTCAAAATAGGAGAGCTTCGTGCCGCCTCCCGTTCTTCAGCTCAGGTCTAGTCTCGAGCTCCCGCAGCGCGCTCGTTACCTGGGGAGTTTGGGGGTTAGCACACTTGCTAGTGGATGGGACGAACCCACTCGTCTAAACCGACACTGCTTATTAAGGATTCTAGCATACGAAATGATCTTTCTATTTAGAACTATATGAATTGCAGTTCATATCGAAGGCACATTTTAAACGATAACACATAACCAATTTAAAGACGTTCTTACCACGGCCGTGCTCCTTTCCTACACAAAATATACATGATATTTACCACCTGCACAAGACAATAGATGAGCATGCAATCTATCCTATATGCGGTCATTGGTGATATCGACACCATGAAGGACGATTACGTAGCCTTGCGACGTGCCCTCCAGTCCAGGTAGCGAGCCTAACTGGAGGTCTCGCAATGCCTCGCGCCGAAGCACGATTTTCATAATTTCCTCCTAGGCCGATTCGGTCCCAGGGCCCCGGGTACCGTCTCGAGGAAAGCTCACCTTGTGCACAAGTCGTCCTTGACCATGCGAATGTATGAACAATTTAATATGTATTAAGTAAATTGTATAGCGTAACCATTATCAAGTCACATAATCATTCCTACTCGTGCAAGGGTCCTTTTCTCCGAAACCGTACGTTCTGATTTAGCATCCCATAGGCACCAAATTCTCCGAGGCATGATGTACCGCAACCAAGGTTTTCATCATTGTGTTTTACATGGCATGAAATATATTCTATCTCTTTCTTAGAACTTTATCTTTTCTCTACTTAGTGTGAACCTATCGATTCAGAGTTAACTTCTCTAGGTTGATATATTGTCCCGAGCTCTTGATCTTAGTGGCAAGCATACATCCCGTTAGCATCATCGATTTGAACGTTGAACTTTAAGAATTTAGTTGGCGGAAATGAGTAGAAAAGAAAGGGCCGAAGAACCACCCACCTAAGGAGATTGCGTCGAGAGTAGGAGAACGCTTCACGACGGTCAAGCGTCAGTTACACGAACTCCTGCAATGGCACGAGCATCGAATTAGAACCCTTTCCTCAATCCTTCCTTCGAAATTCCCAAAGATGCATTCAGAAATCGACGCGAAAGCACAATATCAAATCCACGCAACAATTCGTTCAGAAAGCCAAGAAAACCAATAAAACCAATGGCAGACAGGTTGCGTCGCTCTCTTTAGAGTTCCTTCGCCAAGATGCCGCCTACCGCATCTAGGACTTATTCCAACAGTAGTCGATCTATTAGTTGGAACGGTACTCATATCACTCGTCCAAATCGATTTTATTGATGCCATAGTTTTTGTATACCAAATTCGTCGTCGAGTCAGACTAGCCATCTATATTCCCGACCATGTCTGACTTGGTACGAGCTTATTACATAGTGCTTCGCCCCAACGGGAGCGGGGCACTACACGGGGGATACAGGTCTGCCAATAGAGTGCAATGGGGTGATGCTGCTGGCCAATCCCGAGGAAAGCAGACCTCGCTGACCTCACCGAGAAAGCCCCAGAGGCTTCGAGCGTCCATCGAAGCGCATCGTCGTCACTGCCGATAGTTATACCGGCCTGGCGGATGCTGACCACCGCTTCGTCACCAGCCCAGTCCCAAATTTTGTCCCAGTCGTTGGTAGTATAGTTCCACAAGTTACTGATTTTGCTGTTTCTCGGGGTCTCCAAAATGCTCGAGATTAAGCTGTCCCCGGTCCATCGCTCCAGGAATGGGTCTGACTCACAGGCTCCCAAAATGAGTCTCATTGCGGGCTCGACGAGGTCGCGGCCGACGAGGATACGACGCCAAGCCGCTGATGATCTGCTGTTGGATATGGCCAGAGATGGGTGAATGTGTTTGAAGTACTAGCCTTCATAAATCTGGTCCATAAGTTGTTGCTCGTACGTAGTTTCCACCATAATTTCATTGAGAAGGATTGAACGATGTGGGTAAGCTTGGTAAATCCCAGACCGTCGACCTCGGTGGGAAGGGCCATGGATTCCCAACTAGCCCAGTGGTGCTTGTCTTGTCCGTTGTAGTGCCCCCAGAAGAAGTTGTAGAAGATCTGTTCGATCGAATCAAGAACCTTCTTAGGCGGGGAGCACGCAGCCAGAGTGTGGATCGGGATGGAAGTGAGCTCATAATTGATAAGGATCATCTTGCCGCCCGGGGACAATGTCGCGTTATGCCACCCTTCGAGTTTCTTCCTAATTCTAGCAGTTAGGTTCTCAAAGATGCGAGTATTAGATTTCCCATACACCAGGGGACAACTGAGGTAGTTGAACGGGGGTTGGATAACAGCGAATGATGTTAATTGGGAGAGGTTGATAGCGTGCTCTCTTTTGATGTTGTGGTGGGCGTAGATGATGCTCTTGGCCGGGTTGATTTTCTGACCCGAACATTTGGAGTACCTCTGTAGGGTGTTGTGGACCACTTCCACCGCTCCAACGTCCCCCGAGGAGAAGATAAGTAAATCGTCCGCGAAGGCCAGGTGAGTGATGGTATGACAGCCACTAGAGGTGTGATAGTGTTGAAAGTTCGGAGTACTGACCATATTGTTAAGGTTTCTACTCAGGGCGTCCGCGGCAATGATTAAAACGGTGGAGGATAGGGGGTCGTCCTGTCTGACGCCCCTACTGGATTTGAAGAATCCCCCTGCCTGGCCATTGATAACCGTGGAAAACTACGAGTTGCTGATGGATCTCCACACGGTATTGGTCCAAGCTTCCGAGAATCCGAACGCTCTGAATACCCAGATCATAAATTGCCAGTCCAGTCTGTCGTAGGCTTTTTCCATGTCAATCTTAACGGCAATGTTGCCCCCTCTGGCAGGAAACTTCATACAGGTGATCAGCTCGTGAGCCAGCATAATATTTGTCACTTTCCGTTCCCAGAATACGTATTTTTATGCATGTACTACTTGAATTTATTTATTTAATATTTATTATGTATTATTCTGTATTTAAATCCCTTTAATTACATGTTAATTAATTTCTTGCAATTTTATTTCTGCATTTTACTTTCTGCCTCTATTCTCTGCTTTAGCTTTGCTTTAGGATCGACCTAGGTTTGTTTATTTTTTGGGTTTAGGATGGTTCATCATGAACCGAACCCAACACCCCCCCATTTAAGCCCCCACCCTTTTTCTCTCTCCTCTTTACTTCTTCTTTATCATTTCACTCTTCTTCTTCCTCATAACTCCCTCCACCTACCAAACCCATAGGCAAGTACATCTTGTTTCTACATTAGGACCCATTTTTATGGTTCATTTATCTTCCTCTCGTGATCCTAAGAGAGTTTAGAACTTGGCATTTTGTATTTTGAAGTCTTATTTTTAGTAGATCTAGAAATTCCTTTTTTCGGATTTTACTGGTTTGGATCTATCAAACTTTCGTATTTCCAAGTTCTGTTCGTTCCAGATTATTGAGGGTGTGTTATACGCCATTCTGATCCATGGGAGTTCCATTGTTTGCTTGGGAATGAAGGTTCCACGGGATTTGGAGTTCGGGAGATGTTTTACGCTCACGTTATACGTGCTCGCATAGCATCAGCCCTTTACGCCCGCGTTGTTACGCGTTAGCGTAATATTGAGCCCTTTACACACACGTTATACGTGCCAGCGTAATATTGAGTCTTTACGCCCACGTTGTTACGTGTTAGCGTAATATGGAGTTTTTACGCCCACGATCACTCGTGTCAGCGTGAACATATTTTTACGCAAGTCTACTTAACTTGGCGTATTCCCTTTTTACGCATATTCTTTCAGGCGTAAAACTTTACTTTTACGCACGCAGTGTCTCAGGCGTAAAGTCAATCTTTTTACGCGTGCTCCTTGGCTCGACGTAAAACGAGTTTTACGCGCAACTTGTTCCGTTACTTTTTCCGCGTACGTTCTTTGTGCACGTATTTCGCCATAGCGTAAAGCTTGGCGTAACTTGTTGGCCTTAGCGTAAAACTTGGACATAGACCAACCTTGGCGTAATCTAACCTTGGTGCTTCTATTGCTCTATAATTTATTCATTTAATGGTGGCATGATAATTCTCCAATTATATCCTTACGCCTTTTTGCATGAACTCGATAATCTTGGCATGTTAATATTTTTAATACATATGGTTGTGTAGAACGTGTCCTGTGTCTTGATTGGTTTATGGATACCTAGTATGACTGGAATTAAACCCTGAGAGTTGTAGACTCGATCCCACTGAATACTAGTTAACTTTCATGCCTTGTCACCATTGATAATGATTGTGACCTTGACTAATAATTGATCATGCATTCCTAGTTGGAACTAAGAGACTGGCTAGTCGTCTTATTGAATTGAATGAATGAGACACGTTCATATTAATTATGAACTATTGTAAACGACTGGCTGATCCCAAACATTGGCATACAGGCACATGCAGGCTTCAAATTATTTATTTATTTATTTTCCCCAAAAAGCAGCATGTGTACTTGATGGTCAAGGCATGATTATTCCGTGGTTAATTTTTGATTGTTGCATTACGCTATGTAAGACCCACAACCTAACCGCACGGGTATCGTTGTGGAGTTGTGCATATCGTACCCCGTATGAAAGTACTCATTTGAATGACCATGACCCACGGCATGGGATTTCACTCAACGTAGAGACTATTAAGTTAAATAAAATAATGATTGCGTGGAGAGAATGGATTCCCGAGTTCTTACATGGCAGTCCTCTTTGGACTAGTAGTGCCCGACAGGCCGGTTGGTCCCCACAGATACTGCAAATCTGCTACACGGGCAGGGAGCGGTATCTGGTTATATTATCTATTGTATATTGTATATTGATGACGGGCGTCCCGCTGGGACTCGTCTAATTCATGATTGGCGCAATTGATTGACTGGGTAAACTAGCATTGCTTGCACATAGTAAGGACTGAGGAATTCCTATTGCATAAATCCAGGATAACTTAGAAGTCACAGTAGCAAGCCGTAGTAGTTGCATGGCCGTTAAATTGATTTGTTTGTGTACTGTACCTACTCTGTTACCTAACTGAGATGATCAGAATGTCAGGACATGACGGGCCAACTTCTGTCCTTGTTTGGTTGGGAGGTTGGTTCGAAGTGTCGTGATGTGATGTGAATCCCAGTGGTCAACAGAGATCTATTTATTATGTTTCCTATTACTGGTTTTACTCCTCATGTCGTGCTCCCTTGCGGTACTTGCTATTAGAGGTCTAACCTCTCTGGTTTTGCATGGCCAGATTTAGAGCCAGTCCCCGAGGATCCAGCCTACTTCTATCTCCAAGATGGTCAATACTAGAGGGATGATCTGTCACCCTAATTTTTCGTATTTCTCGTATTTCGTATTTATACTCGTATCTGGATTTTGGCATGTATTTTTATTTTTCTCAGCTTGTGGAATTTCAGTATTTCTCGTATTTTGGGTTTTGTCATGGCTCGGTTTTAATTGGTTTGGGTTGGTTTGGTTGGGTTTAATAGGTATTGGATCACCATAGCCTATGCTCCACCCTCAACACACCACAACTCCCCCTCTTTATAACCCCCACCTACCACTCTCTCTCTTCATTACCACCACCATTTATTTTCTTCTTCTTCTTCTTCTCCTTCCTCCACAACTCTCCACCCCTAGGCAAGTGCATCTTGCCACCACATAAGAACCCTTTTTTCTTTGTCCATTTGATGGATTAGGACATGATGATCAACATTAGTTCTTGGCTTTTTGTGATTTGGTGTCTCCTTTGCTCTAGATCTAAGTTATTTCTATTTTCGGATTTTGCATGGTTTGATCTATTCTTAGTTGGATGTTTATGGGTTTTGATGTTTCCATGTGGAAGATCATTCAGTTTCACTCCAGTTGGAACCTTGGAAATTCAGATTTGGAGTTCGGATGGCTAAGTTGTGATGCTTTGAAGCTTTGGGTTCATCATGGTGTTCTTGCTGTTTGGAGAAGACAGTGAGCAGTGTGCAGAGCTTCTTAGCTTACGCCACTGAGCCTTGGATACGCTTCCTGTTGGAAGCGTGTCTCCTGCGTGCGTGCTTTTGTGCGTATGCAGACTTGAGCGTGCGTAACTTTTCATGTACGCTGCTCCCTTGAGCGTGCGTGACTTTTCATGTACGCTGCTCCCTTGAGCGTGCGTGACTTTTCATGTACGCTGCTCCCTTGAGCGTGCGTAACTTTTCATGTACGCTGCTCCCTTGAGTGTGCGTGACTTTTCATGTGCGCTGCCCTGCGTGCGTGACTTTTACGTATGCTGCCCCCCTGACCCCTTGCTTAACCCATTGGCTCTTGGAGTTTTGGTCTTAATTCTTTAAGCTTGGCTCTTCTATAGCCCTGTATATTGATATTTTATTAGATACTTTACGTCCATTTTATATCCTTACGTCTTTTGTCCTGAACTTGATAATCATGAATTTACAGATATGTTTGGAATTGATAATTGAGCATGACCTGATAAGTGGCCCGTCGTGGCGCACTCCTGACTAGTACACTTGATATGATAACCTGACCTGATACATCTTGAATAGCTGTTGCGATGGCTACCTGACATGACATGACCTGTATAATTAATCCTGACACCGTGGGCGATTGTGCTTGTACAAATAACCCAGTCATGTCTTGCATCATGTCTAGGAGGGGACTCCTGAGTACCACGGTCAGGAGTACCTACTGAATTGGACTAAGGTAAATGATTAGTATAATTCACTAGTCATGAAGAGATGTTTCCCAGTTACAGGCGATCCCGTTATCCCGGCCGCAAATGATTGGACTTGTAGCCTGCCGACGAGTAGGACACATTTCCAGCCCACTGTTATGTGGGGCACCCACCATTGTCACTTAAATGATTGAACTCTATTGTCACTATAATGCATTGTACTCTCCAGATTGTCACTATAATGATTGCCTGGATAACCTGGATAGCTGCAGGGCCTGTGACTACTTGGAGCATCTCATTGCATCTTGCTAGTAACTAGGATTGTGATAACCCTAGTTAGTTAATGTAGAAAGCCGTAGGCAATGATTGGCCGTGATTGCTTGGATGGAGTCTAGTCCAGTATAGGGTTGTCTAGAATTGATTCATTGTAAGATTGTACCAGAATGACTGAGAGATTGTCACTATAATGATTGTCACTCCAGATTGTTACTTGACCTGATTTCTTATATTTATCTTGCCGATAAATGGTGAGAGAAACCAAGTTCCGTTCAGACGAAGGGTTACAACCCCGGTCCTTGTTTGGTTTACGGGTTGTAACCTAGCTATCTGAATAGTCCCATGGTTATCTCATCGTATATCATCCTGTCATGCTTTTCCATATGTCCTGTCTTTTAGTGATTCTATGCAAGATTGTCCTTTTATATTTACCCATCATGCTTTTCTTAAATTACTGTCTCTTATTGTGTAATTATATTATTGTGCTAATTTGCTGGCTTTGGTTCTTATTTTGTGGCCTCCTTTGTGGCACTTGCTCTTCCTGGGGTCTGACCCAGCTGGTTTTGTATGGCCAGATACCGGAGCAGCAGCAAAGGATCTACCTGTCTTTCAGCCCGATGGTGGTCACCAGGCGTAACCAGGACATCGAGTGGGTTTCTTTTGTTCTCCCACTGTAATATTGTAAATTATTCTTTTGAGGCGTTTAGCCGACGAGCAAGTGTTAGCTCGATTGTACTTACTTACTGTCTGCCTAACGGGCTGTAACATGATTGACAAGCCCCGGGGGTTGATCATGTATGACTGAACTCTTGCTAGTCCTCACATTTTGTAACGACTAGCTTCATGATCATCTGGATATGTAATGTTTGGGACGCCTTACAATTGTATATTTGGAGATCTGATATCTTGTGATTATTATTAGTTGGTTGAGATTGAGACAATAGGCTATTTTATGACCTTAAGAGACTGATGGATTGTAGTAAAACCCTCACATATCTAGACAGCCGTGACCGTATAGCGGTGTGGATTCCATTCCGTTATACGTAGCTGGCTATGTCTGCCCCCGCTCTCCAGTATTCTGGTTCTGGGGCGTGACATGATCGCAGGAGGGCTCGAGTGGGTTTCTTACTTCTCCGCTCGTTTTATTAAATACTTTATACTTTGCCGTTTGGCACCGACATGTTAGTCGGATCGTCTTATACTTACTTTTACATAATTGTAACTAAAGTCAGACTGCAGCTGATAATAGTTGTGTATACCTTGCTACATCATCTGGCTATGTTTTGTGAAGCCAGATCTCAAGAACATTTTGATTGAGCATTTGGGACGCCTTATTGCTTTATCTTACATGTTCTCTATTACTGTTTCTTGTTTGAATGATTGAGATAATAGATGTCGTGTGACCCTAGTGAGACTTTCTTGTAGTATGCACCCCCTCGTCTTTTAGACAGCATTGATCGTATTATACGATATTCATCTACCCGTAATACGTAGCTGGCTGAGTCATTCCTCCGCTCTCCAGTATTCTGGTTCTGGGGCGTGACAATATTGTCCTGGATATTTCTCCATTGCACAAAGCCGCTTTGCTCCTCTGAAATGATCTTAGGTAAAATCTTCGCCATCCTGGAAGCGATAATTTTGGAGATGATTTTGTTAGTGAAAGTGCAGAGACTGATGGGACGATAGTCCCGAGAGGACTCCGTGTTATCTTTTTTCGGGATTAGGATGAGGTTGGCGCTAGAAATAGCTTTGGGGTATGTGGCACCCTCGAAGAAAGCGATGGCAGCGTCAGTGATGTCTTGCTTGATGATTTTCCAGCATTTGCGAAAGAAGACTCTGGTGAAACCGTCCGAGCCTGGAGCACTGTGCTCGTTCAGGGCCCACACCGCGTCTTTAACTTCTTGTACCATCGGTGGACGCTCCAGTTGTCTGTTATCGTTGTCATTTATGAGTCTGGGGATTTGGTCCAAGAAGGGTCTGTCGATATGAACAGTCTCCTTGGTGAATAATTTGGAGTAGAAATCCGCAGCGGCTTCTTGGATGCCTTTGTGATCAGTAATGATGTTCCCGTTGTCGTCCGTCGTGCGGTGAATGGATAACTTCTGTCTGCGTCCATTGACGCAAGTATGGAAAAATTTTGAGTTTCTATCCCCATCGCTGTCCCATTTCAATCTCGCCTTCTGCTTCCAGAAGTCGGTTTCCACTTTAAGTCAAAATTTGAGCATGGCCTTAGTGAGGTTCAGTGCTGACCTGGCCGTCGCAGTACGTTCTGACGCAAAATGGGTTTCGGCGCGGGTGACATCGTCCTCCGCAACTCGCACGGCTTGGAAGATGTCCCTGTAGGCAAGTTTGCTCCAGTTGGAAAGAGCTTTCCTCGTTGCTCGGAGCTTGTTGCTCACCCGCGAAAGGGGGTTGGGGGAGTCTTCCCGATTCCAAGCTTCCGTAACAATACCCAAAAATTGGGGATGATCTGTCCAGAGGTCTAGAAATTGGAAGTTCTTCTTGAGAGGGCTGGTATTGCTTTTGATTTCAACCAGCAGTGGGGCATGGTCGGATTCGGTGGAGTTGAGATGGGAAAGGTTGGTGTTGAACCCCATTCCGTGCCAGCGATCGTTCGTGAGGGCTCTGTCCAAGCGAGAGTATTGTCTACGGTCGCCTTCCTGCATGTTGCACCAGTTGAAAGCGTTTCCAGTGAAGTGAAGGGGGGTGAGATGAGCATTGAAGATAAAATTGTTGAAGTCTTGCATGGCCGATGTGGGAGGAGGTCGCCCTCGATTTTCTCTTCTCTGCAGGTGATCGTATTAAAGCCCCTGATGCACAGCCAAGGGGAATTGATGTGGTGGTGATGGATGTTTATGAGGTCGTTCCAGAGATGTTTCCGCTCAGTGATATCACAACTGCCGTGAACAGCGGAGAGGATCGAGCGATCCGGGATCGAGGGGTGTTTCCACCAACAAGTGAGAGCCTGCTGGGAGTCCTCGATGACCCCGATTTTGACATTCGTCGATCCGAGGATCCAAATGTCGTTTCTTCCCGCTACGGCCGTGGGGAAGCCTAGCAGTAGCTGGGTAGATTTTAATCTTTTGGGAGGGATTTTGGGTTCAATGATGATCAGAATGTCGATCTTGTGTATTTTTCGCAATCCGGATATTCTCCTTAATGTGGGTTTGTTTGCCAGGTCGCAGACATTCCACGATAGGATGTTAATCATTAATGAAGTTAAGGGGAGGGTTTCTTGTTCCGCCTGGAGGCGGATCTGGTTTGGATGGCTTTGTTTATGTCAGTTGCTTTGTTGACCTTGTCTCTGCCTGAGGTAGACGCTTCTGCCCTAGATAAGGTGCCGAGGTCTCCGAGCGAAAGGGATGCCTCCGCCATAGACGAGGTTGGAGAATCGCTCGAGGGTTGCTCTGGTGGATCTGTAGGGATGTTAACCAATTCTCCGTGGGAGTCCAAGATGGGATCATCGGAAGGGATGACCAGAGAGTCACTGGCGCTCCGGATCAGAAGGGTGGTTTGCTGGAGGGGGTAACCCGTGGCTTGAACCTGAAGTCCTCTCTGCACTTGGTCTGGCCCGAGGATTGCAAGGACTTCTTCAACAGAATCAACGTTGGGGCGTTGAAGGTCAACGCAGATGGTACCGGAGGTCTCCTTATCAATCTCCGTGTTCGGGGGGCTGGGCGCCATCTCGATTAGATCAAGTTCGGCAAGGGGGTGGCCGGTCTCACTTGATTCCGCCCCTTCCGAATCTAAGACGTCAAATTGGTTGGATACGGTAAGATCAAGGATGTTGCTAGGGGACTGGACTGTGATCAGGGTTTTGCAAGGATGCTCGCTTCGGTCAGTCTTGCCGTCACTGGATCCGAATCGAGTGTGCGAGTTTGGGCACGGCAGGATAGGTGACTTGGGAGTCCTGCTATCTGCTGGCTCATTGTCTATCCGGATTGCTTTCTTCTTGAGTTCTGGGTGCAGGCGGTGGCAGTGCTTCGTGAGATGGCCTCTTAAATGGCAATAATTACAGAACATAATATGGTTGTCGTAGAGGACTTGTTGGGTGTGGGTCTGGTTGCCCAGCTCTATGGTTATGAGGTTGGGTGGTTCGGTGGTGAGGTCGAGTTCCACACAAATTTTAGCATAGTGAGCCTTGGTTAGGTTGCTGGTTTCGGAGGCCGTGGCGACATACGTGCCGATGGAATTGGCGATGCGCCTAAGTGCCGTCGGGACGAAGCATATGAGGGGTAGATTGGGTAGGGTTACCCAAGTCGCGACTCTCGCAGAGTCCTCTTTGTTGGAAAACCCTTGTGACCATTTGATGATCTTCATCGAGTGGGAGCCGATCCTGCACGTGCCTTTGGACCACACGGTCCTGTGATCGGTCTCGGAGGAAAGATGGAGGAGAATATGCCTTGGGTCGAAAGGGGCTACCCGATATTTCGTCGATAGGCTCCATCTGGCTATTGCTTCCTGTACCCGGGATAGTTTGTGGCATCCGGTCGAAAACTTTAGAACAAAAGTGTGGGGGAAGGAGGAAGACAGGGAAGTCAATTCCAAGTCAGAGAAGAGGACCAAGGGAGTAGCGGATTCCTGGGAGAATTCAATGTCCGGGAGGCTGACATCGCGGAGGAGGATACCCTTCGGGGATGCCAGGTCCGGTCGGAGGGCTGCGGCGAAGGACCGCTGGGCTGGTCCGGACGGGAAGGAAACCAAGGATACTCCTCCGGAGGGCGGGGGTTGTAACGGGGGATTGGCGGCGGCCGAGACGGTACGAAGGGGGGAGACACCGAGACCAGCCAGGGGGGGAGGGGAGGGATCCGAGGGGTTGGCGGGGCCGGATGCAACTCTCCGGGCTAGAGGAAGCGCCGCCTGTGGGACAGCCTCATGCGGAGGAGGGATGATTAGGGGAGCTGAGTCGGCTTGGGGGGCTGAGGCGGGTTGGGCCGCACCGGGAGGGGTCTCGAGGCCGGCAACGCTCGAGGAGGGGATAGCTCCCGAGGTCCCATGAAGGGGAACAACTGGGGCGATGGAGTCGGAGGGTTGCGACGCGGAGGGCGAAGGGGCTGAGGATGGAGATGCGGCTGGGGGGCATGCGAGGGGACAGGGGAAGGGGGTAGGGTGGAGGAGGCCTGAGAGGGGGGCGAAGGGAGGTAGGGGGAGGGGGCCCCTGGGTGCACGGGAGGGATGGCGTGAGCCAGCG
Source organism: Iris pallida (assembly GCA_029216955.1). Classification (NCBI taxonomy): domain Eukaryota; kingdom Viridiplantae; phylum Streptophyta; class Magnoliopsida; order Asparagales; family Iridaceae; genus Iris; species Iris pallida. The sequence continues at coordinate 15,224,588 of JANAVB010004796.1, read as the reverse complement.
GTAGAGGGGGGGCCCACAGGAGAAAGCTGACCGGGAGTGAGAGAAATACGCATAGGTGGGGTCCTCCTCTCTAGCGTAAGAATTTGAAGGGGGTGGGTACGCTGCTTCCGCGTAGAAGAGCGGGTGGGCCCTGGGGGCAGCGTAAAGGAGAGGGTGGGACGCTCCCGAGGAACAACCATCAGAATAAGCTGCGTAAAGAGGAACCCTCCCTGTGTACGCTGCTCCAGAGTCAGGGTGGGACCCTCCAGCGGAATTCCCCAGGTGGGCTGTGTATAGTGCTGGATTGGCCAGGTAAGGGTGGGACCCACTACTAAGGGCCTGTTTGGTTGGATGTAGGTGCATGAAAGTGTGAAAGTAGGAGTTTCATGTGCATGTAACTCATTTGAGTTACAATACATTCCACTTTCCAAAAAGTGTTTGGATGCAAAAGTTTTTGCCCCCCCACAAGTGGAGAGTTACAATGTAGTTTGTTTGGATGACCACTTGAAAGTGTCTTTGATGGACTTTGTGTGTTTGGTTAGGATATTGCAAGTGATATAATCACCCTCGTGAAGAATGGTATGGTTACCAAAAGCAAAAAATTTCAATATTACCAACCGAATTTGGCAGCAGAGAAACGGGTTCACAACCGAAAAAAATTATGAAACATGTTCCCAGCAAGATGACATGTTCCCAGCAAATTGATATATAATTTTGCAAGATTTGCTTTTTCCAGCAAATATGATACATTTTTCCAACAAATTTGATATATGTTCGCAGCAAGATGACATGTTCCCAGTATATATGATACATGTTCCCAGCATATATGATACATGTTCCCAGAAATGAACACATTTTTCCAACAAATATGATATGTTCCCAGCAAGTATTCATGTTCCCAGCAAATATGATACATGTTCCCATCAATTATGATACACGTTTCCAGCAAATATGATATGTCCAGCAAGTGACATGTTCCCAGCAATACGACATGTTCCCAGCAAGTATACATGTTTCCAGCAAGTATACTTGTCTTGCATGAAATTATCTAGCCATGCCCGTTGGAAACTCTCGGGCAACCCTATAAACTTGTTGGCCTCAAAATCTACAAAATGTACACAATATTTTTTACCATTCCAACCAAATCGACCCATTATAAACATCCAGAACAAAATTTCATATGTAAAATAATTGGAAATTTGACAGATCAAATAATATTCTCCATCTTTGTTGGAAAATTTTTGTCAAACAACCTAATTGGAAATTTAACAGATCTATAACAAAATGACCGATTTATACAGAAAAAAATAAAATCGACAGATATTGGACAGGAAAATCACTATATTCGGGGGAAAATGACAGATCCATAAGCAAATATTAGAAGAAATGGAAGATCTATAAGAAAATTACTAGATCGAAAAAAAAATGGGAAGAAATGAGCTGAAAATTACTAGATCCGGAAAAAAAAATACTAGATTAGGGAGGAAAACCACTAGATACTGCAGAGGATAGCGGAAGAGCGGACCCAACTCTTCGACAGCAACCACTTCTCCGGAGATCAAGAGTCTCTCTCCTCCACTTTCATGGACTTCAAGCAAGAAATGGCCGGAACTCAAATTATTTCGAAATATTTTATCACTTTTTGAAAACTTTGAAGGGGGTTTTGTAGGCCTCAAAAATGAAGTCACGCTGAGTTGATCAGAACAAGTCACGCAGAGTGATCCAAGAAGCAGCACAAAAGATACGCTAAGTTCTGCCTGGCCATCTCCTTTAGAAGTCACGCAGAGACAGCTCAGCCATATGTCAGAATCATAATGACTGACAACACAACAGTCGAGAAACATCTCCTCGTATGCCACGTATGCACAGAACTCGAGAGATCACAGCCGTCTTTTGCGTGATTTTCGAAATCTTCCTTAGCAAGACTCACTCTTCACCAAGTTGGCGTGACTTTGGGTCTTATCTTTATTTAATGCGGCTGACAATATAATCAATGTCAGAGATTTTGTGTCAGACGAAGCGTGCCAAATCAAGACAGCTGGCGGTTTGCGTGGATTCTGAACCTTCTCCTTCCTCAAAACATTGCGTGACTTTTGAGTTATTCTTCTCAAAGCCTGCGTGAATTCTGAAGTATTCTTCTTCAAAGCTTGCGTGGATTTCGCCTTCAACGAGTCTGCGTCAACGAATCTGCGTGGATTTTTGCCTTCAGCAAGTCAGCGTGGATTTCATTTCAACTGGAGTACGTGGCAGCCATGCCACTGATCTCTCTCTCTCGCGTGCCCAGTAACTTGCACATGACCCATGCACTGATGCCATGTGTCCAACAGTTATGGGCCACGTCCAGTAACTACTCACTAACCCTGCGTGTATTTAGAGTCTGCGTGACTTTTCAAGTGCACCAGTGGTGAGGTAGTTATCTTTTCAGTTACTGTTTTGACTCTATAAATAGAGTTTTTTTTCTCATTCATTGTACAGATACATTGATATCTACTGTTAAAATTTTGAGAGCTTTTCTTCTTCGTATAGTCCAAGGGATAAAGCGATCGTCTTCTAGATCGGACTCCCAAAGTTGTTATTTTCCCAGAAACACAACAAATAAAGAGAATTTCTTTATGGAAAACAAATTGGCGACTCTGCTGGGGAAAACCATCTCCTCTTCTGAGATGGTAACAACTCAATACGACACTTCGTCAATTGGCTCGACGAAGAAGGTGATGACGATCAAATTCGATCAACTCGCCTATGAAGAAATGCAGCGGGCTAAGGGTGGCAAGCCCACTCCAGCCTCCATCATCACTGCCGAGTCGAAGGGACACTCTATCTATGTCCCTAAGAATCAGTTGGCAGTCAATGGTGAAGTCTCTGCCACAGTGTCTGCTCCTAACACTGGCAAGAGCTCTACTGCAAGCACGCACACTCTTGTGCACTCGAAGATGACAGCAATCAAAGATCACGCTAACAGTACTGGCTCCTTAGCCAAATCTGTTCCAGTGTGTATCTCCAAAGTTGAAAGTCATGCTGACAGTACTGGCTCCTTAGCCAAATCTGTTCCAGCGTGCAAATTCAACTCTAAAAGTCACGCTGACAGTACTGGCTCCTTAGCCAAATCTGTTCCAGCGTGCAAATTCAACTCTAAAAGTCATGCTGACAGTACTGGCTCCTTAGCCAAATCTGTTCCAGCGTGCAAATTCAACTCTAAAAGTCACGCTGATAGTACTGGCTCCTTAGCCAAATCTATTCCAGTGTGTAATCCCACATTCAAAAGTGTAACTCTACTTTTCTGAAATCTTGTAGAAATTTAAATTTTCTATTGATTCATGAATTGGGATTTATTTTTTCATAAGTGTGGTAACATTTTATTTAATTATCTTTTGTTGGGCTAAATTCCATTTAAGCTTAAATGTGGGCCAAGCCTTCGGCCCATTAAACTTTTTAAACAAACTCAGAACTTCCTTCCTTATTCTTCCAACTTCCAAAGCCCATGACCACCTTAGAAGCCTGAGCTTTTGTTAACTCTCAGCTTCTTCTTAAATTCCTGTGGAGTAGGAATTAGAAACTCTCCACGAATTTTCAAATTTTGCAACGGCCACGAACAGTGGCCATGTGCTCACCTCTCCCCTGCTCTAACCACCTTGTCAGAAGTTTTCCCGCCAGTAGGATTAGCCTAACTCTCACGCCATCCGATCCCTATTTAAGACCATTCATTCTTCACAATTCTCCATCCCCAACTCCATCCTTCCCAAAAGCTCTGATCGATCAGCCATGGTGGCAAGAGTTGAGGATCAACATCGAAATCAGTGGATCGATTGAAGGCCAGTAAGTGATTCTCTAATCTTCCTTGTTTTCTTGATTCAATTAAGTCACTCTATCGAACATGATCAATCCATGATCGATCATGAGTTCTTCTTGGATCTAGTCGATCGATTTGATCGAAAGAAGAACAGATCGAACATGATCCTTAGTCCAATCTTATTTTCCAAATTAATCTTTCATTTTTGAATTCAACAACTGCTGATCACCATATGTTTGTTTGATTTCCTGCATGAAGCCAAATTGATCCTCTTGGAAATCGATTGGAAATAATCGATTTGATTTCCCTGCTTTGGATCTGACCGATTCTTTCGAATAGTTGGATCAAAATCGAACCATTAGATGGATCAATGCACTGGATGCTTGTGTGGGTTTTGAGTTTTCAGCAAATTGCAGAAGACCAGTTACTCAGTTCAATTGATTCTTCACAACGACTGTAAGTATAGTCTTGTGTTAAGATTTGCATCGAGTCCTACTGTGTAATCGATCATCCAATAAAATTCTTCTTGTTCCTTGATTGAGTGGATCCTTCAGTTGAAGATTTACTGGAGTTGCAGATCAGTGAAGGACCAGATTCATCCTAACTCGATTCAAAATGTAAGTATTGGGTTCACATGAATCATGTCTGGATATATGTGTGTGTGTGTCTGCGAGTATTGAATTTTTCTCTTGAGATCCTGAGAAACTCCTAAGATAGTAGGAATCTGAAGTTTTCAAATTTTATCCCTGTGTTAATCTCAGATTTGGATTGGTGAACGAGAAAGTAGTACCCAGTTTGGGATCGGGTCATCACTCCGGGAGTTATTCATCTCAGGTAAATTCTTGAGCTGATATGAAGGATTATAGGATACACTGTTTTATAGTGATAAGTCCCATATGTAGATGATTTAGGTTCCTAGTATTGAGACTAAACCATGGAATCAATGTCCTAAGAATGTTCTGTCTTCAGAAGCTATTTCCTGCAAATTTGAGTTACCAGTTTTTAGTAGTAACTGCAATTCCCTGTTCTGTTTAACTCCAATCTAAATTATACTTAGTAGTTAAATAGTTAAAGTTCAGTGGAATGAACTTTTATACAGGAGTATTGATAGGTAAGTGAATCTGGGATTTGTGGTACCAGTCCATTGCAGGACTGAACATTACAAGATGTCCATTCTTAATTTTGTTTAAACTAAATACTTTGAGTGAAAGCCATTATATTCTTAGCTGAGCTACGTTCTTGGGATTGTTGATAATCCCTGCTATAGGCTGTTTATGTTCTGGGTATTGGACTGACATTTAATTTTAAGATAAGGAACTCATAGGAACTCTGTTCAAGAGAAGATGGGTCCAGTCCCCATTTGAACTGGACTGATCAATGACCATCTATTGTTGTCCAGTGAACCTGGGTTCAACTGTGGTTTGGAATAATTACTCTTCCCTTTTGTTCGAGTATTTTGATTTGGGATGGTTGTATTACATTGGACTGATGAATAGGACTAGTTATGCAATATCTCTGATAAGTGTTTATACCAACTGTAGGGAGAACAGGCCTTGTGAAACCCTGTTTCATATTGGAAGGCATCACTGCAATTGAGTTGCAGTCAATATTTGGGTCCAAGGGTTATGTATATTTGGTTGTCAAGATATGTGTAGAGATGGCTGATATCACTTCATGTATTTTTAACTCAAATTCTTCCCAGGACCAATACACTTCCCTTATCAGATTTTGTACTTGTAGAAATTTTTAGAATAAAGTTGGTGCCAGGTTCCCTGAGATGGACTTCTTGTCAATACCTGCAGTAGGCATGGCCTATAGCTTTCTTTTGAATTTCTGAATGCTTCTTACTCAGGAACTATCTGGGGGTTGTTTAGCCATAGGAGAATTGCACTTAGCTGTCCTATTTAGGGGGCTGGATAGGACTTGGGGTCTATGATATGCAGGAAATGAATACCAGAACCCCTAGTATAATTTGAACCTTAACATGAAAACTACATGAATCAGGTTTTGAATGGTAACCTAGGATTGGTAGAGGCTGGTTCCACATATCAGTGCAGTATTGATTCATTTTACTGAATTAAATTGCATGGCTCAATTTGGTTTAATTCAAGGCTTTTTCAATCTAAGCCATCGAATGCAATATCAGCCAACACCCATTGCAGGACTGGAAATCCTTGCAAGGATAGACAAGTTCTTAGTTTGAACTTTGGACAACTTTGTGATAGGATTTGGAAATTTACAACTGAACTAGAAGGAAACCCTCTTATCTAGATAGTCCAGTACTGTTTAAATGTCATTTACTTTACCAAGTCTACATTAATAGTAATCTTGGAAATTATTCAGTAAAATGGTTACTTAAGTATGTTGGTCTAGTTCTGATTCTGAGTTGTTGATACCTTGCCTTCATAAACCTTCACCATTTCTCTTTTAGATAGAGTATGTTCTAGGAGTTAAAGCCTTGGCATGTTAAGGTTACAGTTAGTAGATAATTCAACTATAGGATTTGACTTTAATTGGAACCTAGGATTGTTTTAGTGATCTTAGCCTTAAATAAATACCTTGCATGGTTAACTTATAAATTGTAAATTCAACAGGAGGATATCCAGCTTTACCACTCTTTCTTGATCACCCGGAGATAGGCAAGTACATTCTATGGTTTTGATCAGTACATTTTCTTGTTCTTTATTGCTGACACACTGCGACACGTTCATGATCTTACCTGTCTTGTTCTTTTCATGTTCTTACCTGCATCTTGGGGTGGGAAAATACTCTAGATATGTGACCAAACCCGGATACTTATTCATGATCTTTAGCTTAGGCCTCGCACAGTGCACGCGGGTCCTAAGCCGTACCTTATATGATCTTTCAGGATCTTTTCATGCTCTTTCATGGTCTTATCCAAGCCGGTCACATATTATAGAAGTATTTCAAATCTATAACACACATGTTCAGGATTTTGTTTTTACATTAGTTCCTATGATCCTGATCTTGATATTAGCTATAGTCATGATCTTCCTGTATCTTTACATAGTCATGATCTTTCATGTATCTTATAGCAGTACTTCATGTTCTTCATGTTCTTTACATACTTTGTTCTTATCCTGTTCTTTCAGCATTTACTTTCCATATCATGATGTTATTGTTCATTACCTAGAACTGTACTTTGCTCCGCTCCTGACTGGATATGTTATGATAGGTGAGATGGAGGCTTTGTGTGACACATACTATGGACAGGATACTGCTTTCCCTACTGAGCCAGCTCGAGCTGTTTCTGACCTAGAGGCTGCAGAAGCCTAGTGCTTCATTAGTTTTCCATTATCTTTCCATGTATTGAGACTAGCAGACTCTTTTATTAGTTGAATTGTAATAATTCAGATATTGTATCTCTTTTCTGGTTGGGACACATTATATAGTTGCTGTGATTCTATACTTTCATGTTTATCTGGTTAGTTTTCCCTAGTTGGTACAGCTTACTTCATTGTGTCTAACAATGAAGGCTGGGCGTGTCCGACTCGTGTCCGATTATTCGGGAGCGGGTCGTGACAAAAAGTCACGCTGACAGTACTGGTTCCTTAGCCAAATCTGTTCTAGCGTGTAATTCTAAAATCATAAGTCACGCTAACAGTACTGGTTCTTTAACCAAATCTGCTTCAGCGTGTATTTCATCAGAGAAGAATAGCTCCTTAGTTATCTCTTCTTCTTCACCGAGTTCTACTAGAACTGGGGGTGGTCTTCCATACAAAGTCCCTTCGAAAAGGAATAACTCTTTAGTTGTTTCTTCTGCTCCTGTAGTTTTTACTTCAGGAACAACTTTGACTGATACTTTTGTTAGTCAAAGGAAAGGAGATGGTCTTTTGACTACTCTTCCTTTTGGACATTCTATGTCTCAAAATCTGAATGAGTCTAAGAAGAAATATTCCTTAATATCTTCTCCTATGACTTCTTCAAATTGGGCACAGAATCTGTCCATTAAAGAGGGTCTGTTACCAACTCCTAATCAAAGGAGTGGTTCAACTTTTCCTTCTCTGTAAATATCCAGATCAATGGAAGGAAAACTCCATGTTTCCAAAACCAATGTGTTACCTTCCATTGATTTAAGAACAAAACTCAGCACTTCTGGTGTTAAGAAACCATACCAATTGGATATGAAGATAAAAGATCCAGATGTAGAGTATGCAAGAAATTATGTGGCTCACATTAATCACTCTTTGTATAATCAAGAGCCATCAAGACCCAAGAACAGGAAGTATACTCCTCAATCTTCACAAACAGATTTACGGGAATATCTTCAACAGAAGAGAAGGAGTAATTCTATATCAAAAGAACATGCTGAATGTGACTTCTATCCAAGAGTCATAATTCGGTGCAGATGTCAATCAACAGTTCAAGACTATGATGATCATGAATGTGACTTCTAGCCAAGAGTCACAATGCAATGCAGATGTCAAAATAAACGACAGTCTGTCTTCAATAGGATTCAGTATGAAACTATGCCTGATGAAGATGAGCCTTTGTTTGCCTCCGTCAACATGACTTCTCGGGACACCGGGGGTAGAGTTGATAGTCCAGATGGAGTATATAGAAACACCAGAGCAAGAGTCCTGGCTTCTAGTCAAAGAAATTTGATCCCTGAAATTGATTCTGAATTTCTTGGAGAATCTAACTTCCCACCTCTTCCTACTGGGGATAATTCTCCTGTAGTTGACTTTGATGCACGAAGCAATGATTCAGAGCATACAACATCTACTAGTTCATCAATAATCCCTCATACAGTCACGACTTACATAGTTGATGGGAATACTGATGAACCTTCTTCTTCTTTGACTCCTCAAGATCAAAGAATTGCTTCTTTGGAACAGCAAATGAAGTCTATGACTGACACAATGAAGTCGATGTATGAACTCATGACAGCTCAGTTGCAAAATCGACAGACTGTATCAGATGCCATACCAGTTGATACTGATATAAGTCCAGTACAAGTTCCTCCAGCAGTACAATCCAATACTCCTGGACCAGCTCAACCAAATCCTAGTCTCTCTGGAGCTGGGGGTAGTGCTTACAATGCTGTTCCTCCTCCCAACTATTCTCTACAAGCCACAACTCCACAATCTTCGGGAGTTGTCTCTGAAGAATTGAAGAATCTCAAAACTCAATTCGAGGCATTCAAACAAAAGGATGGTTTACAAAGGTTAGGCATCAAGCAGCCTTATCCGATAGAATGGAAGCAAGTATCATATCCTCCTAAATACAAGCCTCCTACTATCTCATTCTATGATGGAACCACTTCTCCAAGTCAGTTTATTAATCACTTTGAAGTGATGACTGATCAACTGCAACCAAGTGATGCCCTCCTTACACGGGTATTTATTGGATGTCTCAAGGGAACGGCTTATGAATGGTATAGGAGTCTCCCAGATGGGAGTATTACCTCATTTGCTGGTTTCAAACAGATGTTTCTTGAAAGGTTCTATGAAGAGCTTAATGACATGACTATGTCTGCTCTTATTAGAATCAAACAGAAAAATAATGAATCTACAGAGGAATACATTGAACGGTTTCGAAGAGAAGCTCTGAAGATGCCTCTTGGAACTCCTGATGCTGTCACCATTGACACGTGCAAATCAAACTTGTTGCCAATCATCAGTATGTGGACAGGGTCCACTCAATTTCAAGATTGGCCTTCCTTCATAGTCAGTGCCAAAGCTGCAGAAATCAGTGCTGAAACCTTCAAAGGTTTAGGAGTGCAGATGACTCCTAAAGAAACAGGACAAGGTGCTAACAATAAAAATAATGCTCACAAGGGAAAAGAAACTCTTGAAGTTAATCTTCAGAGCAAAGATGCATCAAATGTTCAAACTCCTGCCTCTACAACTCAACAATCAAGAACACCTCGCCCCAAAGAAGAATATTCTTTTGACGACGACGATGTCCTTGGTATCTTTGAATGTCTGCTGAAAGGTAATAAAATACAATTACCTGAGATCAAGAAACCTGATGAAGCTGGTAAGACAGATCATCCTAAATACTGTCCATATCACAGAATGCTGGGTCATACAATTCGTACATGTTATGTACTGAAAGGAAAGATCCAAGAAATGATTAAATCTGGAGCTATCTCTCTTACTCCAAAAGAGAAGACCGTCACCTCCAACGTTGTCTCTATGCAATTTGGAGATTTCCCTCCTCAACTCCTTGAAAGTGGGATTGTTCCTATTCCCAAGGCAACTCTTGACATAGTGAATCTTCCTCCTCCACAGTCTGAAGGATTAGTGCCAATCACTTTGGAAACAGGGGAAATTATGTGGATCCATCCTGATCTAGTGACAGATTTTGAATCGCCTTCTCCTCAAAAGATTTTTTCTTAAAAATCCAAGAAGGCTGGAAAGATCAAGTCATGTCATATGACTTCTCTTGGGTCTACCTCTGACACAGAGCCAAAAGACAAAGAAGAAGCACTTGTTAGTGCTACTCGAACGGGGAAACCTTACCTATAGGATTATTCTAAAAATCATGAAGATCCTACTGATATCCCTTCAGATGCTAAAGATGCTCCTAATGTTCCTCCTGAAGAAGAATCATCCACTGAACCTGTTCCTCCTAAGCCTACGGCTCTGGAGAAAGGCAAACAACAGGCTCGGTTTGATAAGCCAATCAAGAAGTCTTCTCCTTTTGGACTTCAGAAGCCTTACAACTTCGACATTTTGGCTCAGCTTGCTAATACTCCAGCTAGAATGTCCCTCTTTGAACTTCTAAGTCTTTCTAAAGAAACTCGGGAGACTTTAAGTGAAGCACTTCTACAAGCTGACTCTTGTCTTGCACAATTAAAGAAGCCAGATGCGGAACCTGCCACTTGCTTACATTACAACAGTGTACTGGAGATTATCCCAAATATTACCTTTACACAAGATGACATGCTACTGGAGGATAATCGACATGACCGACCTCTCTACTACACTGGTTATATTGATACGATGAAAATAGATCGTATCCTCATTGACCCAGGGTCTGCTATAAGCATAATGCCAAAGAGTCTGTTGGATGAACTAAAAATCCCTCTTCACAAGCTCTCCAAGATGGTTACTACTATCTTGGGATTCAATCAAAGTCGAAGTGAGCCTTTGGGAAAGATTCATCTGAAGCTTCAGATAGGCGATTTCAGATCTAAAGTCACTTTCTATGTGATCGAGATCGCGGGATCCTATAATCTTCTTCTGGGGAGGCCCTTTCTTCATAAAAATAATGTGGTGCCCTCTACTCTTCATCAATGTTTTAAATACATTGATAGCAATGGAAGAGTACAAAAAGAAGTTGCTGATATAAATCCCTTTCATGGGGTTGAAGCTTATTTCAATGATTCCCGAATGTACAAAGAAGAGTATACAAGGATCATACAAGCTATGGAGAAAGAAGATGCACAAAGTGAGACTTTAATAATCCCTGTTAAAGGTCGAACTACTCAGCAACAATCTCCTAAATCCTCTGGAGAAGATTCTTTCATCATTCCAGTAAGCGGACGGATCTCTCCGTTACCTCAGTCATCTACTCAAAATACACTGATCATTCCTGTCAGTGGGCGTACTACAGTTCCTGTATCTTCACAAGATACTCTGCTAATTCCAGTTGGAGGGCGGATTATTCTTCCATCTCAAACTTCAAGGGAGCTCACCTCTTCTGAGCCATTTGTTATCGATCTTAATCGAAACAAAGCTTCTTCTTCTTCTCCCTCTTTAGTCATTGACTTGGCTAAAATCTCTAAGGCTCAGCCTTCTCCCAATGTAAATATTACTGCTTTTACATTTAATAAAAAGTCTCCACCTTTGCAGTACGTTGATGTGTGTAATTATGTTCATAGTTATTTACATCTGTTAGATGACTTGAACACAATAACCATAGGAGTTGTACAGACTGTTCATACAGATGTATCTCTAGAACCTGTACAATCTTCATACTTTCTAGTTCCCAGCAGAAAGCCAGGAGATATTTCAATATTCTTCTACAAAGGGCCTCAAAATCCTTCTGATCTTGAAGATGATGACAAAAATGATGATACTGGAAGATTACAACTATGTCGTTATAGTCAGCAATCTAGAGACATCATCAAAAATATGGGCTATGACTTCAGGACTGGCCTCAATAATGGAAAAGGAAGAAAAATACCTGTCCGGATTCCTCCTTTGAAATATGGAAGGACGAAATGCGGATTGGGTTATACTGCTCCTACTCCTTTCATCAATATTATCCATGAAGATCCCGAGTCTGACGAAGATAAGAGATCTGATTCTTCTAGTACCACTTCTTGGGATTCCGATACGAGTATCGGTGACTTCTATTGCAACCTTCTGTCTTCCAATATGGTTTCCATTGACCATTCTGAAGAAAGTGATAAAGACGAAGAAGAGTTTGAAATCTCACCTGAATCAGAACAGTGGGCCCAAAGATTAGATAATCAATGGGAGTTCCGTTTCGAGCAAAAAGAACCTCCGACTGAAGATAAACTTGTTCAAATAGATGTTGGTGAAGAGGGATCTCCCAAACCAATATTCATCAGTGAAAGTCTTTCAGAAACTGATAAAAAAGACATGATCAAACTCATTCGTGATTACATCGATGTCTTTGCTTGGAGTTATGAAGATATGCCAGGTCTTGATCCACAGATTGCAACTCACAAACTCAACATCTTGCCGAATGCTAAACCGGTCAAACAACAACAGCGACGATTTCGTCCAGACATCATGGATGCAATTGAAGCTGAAGTCAATAAACTCATTACCTCTGGGTTTATTAGAGAGGAACAATATCCCGATTGGGTGGCTAATATTGTTTCTGTTCTTAAAAAGACTGGCAAGATCAGAGTATGCATAGACTTTCGCGATCTCAATGCGGCATGTCCTAAAGACGAATTCCCTCTACCAATCACTGATGTCATGGTTGATAATACCTGTGGATTTGAACGAATGTCATTCATGGACGGGTATTCTGGGTACAATCAGATCAAAATGTTTCCAGAGGACGAGAAGCACACTTCTTTCAGAACGCCGATTGGTACATACTGTTATACAGTTATGCCATTCGGTCTCAAGAATGCAGGAGCAACTTATCAACGAGCTATGAGCACTATATTCCGTGAACATTTGCAGAAAACAGTCGAATGCTATGTTGATGATATTGCAGTCAAAAGTCGACAAAAGGAGGATCATATCCAAGATTTGAAGACTATATTTGATCTAATGCGTAAGCATCAATTAAAGATGAACCCTACTAAGTCCTTCTTAGGCGTCTCTAGTGGTAAATTTCTCGGCTTCGTCATTACCTCTAAAGGTATACACGTGGATCCCGAGAAGATCAAAGCCATCCAAGAGATGCGTCCTCCACGCACCTTAAAAGAGCTACGAGGATTTCAAGGAAGAATCGCTTATATCAGGAGATTCATTTCTAATTTATCAGGACGCTGCAAACCATTCAACAAACTTATGAAGAAAGGTGTCTCTTTTGTCTGGAATGATGAATGTCAGAAAGCATTCGATGATATAAAACAATATCTGATGAGCCCTCCAGTATTGGTACCTCCCATCTCAGGAATACCGTTCCTCCTCTATACTCGAGCAATGAGTCATTCATTGGGTGCATTACTCGCTCAAAAGAATCAAAATGGCCATGAACAAGCCATTTATTATCTCAGCCGCACTATGACTGGAGCTGAACCTCGATATTCACCGGTTGAAAAAGAATGTCTAGCCTTGATGTTTGCTGTCCAAAAGACACGTCATTATATCATTGGCCAGACTATTCATGTCATCTCCAGGATCAATCCTATACGGATCATGATGAAGAAACCCAGTGTTTTGAATTCTCGATTGGCTAACTGGGGAATCCTACTTGCTCAGTATGACATGCACTATATTCCTCAGAAATCAGTCAAAGGACAAGCTTTAGCTGATTTTCTGGCTGCTCACTCAATTCCAAAAAATTCAAAACTCTATGATGAAATCCCAGATGAAGTCCTAGATTCAAATCAAATTGCTGAAGAAGATCCTACTTGGCGTCTATTCTTTGATGGAGCATCAAGAATTGGTCCTAATGGCGATATTGTCGCTGGAGTTGGAATTGTTCTTGTATCGCCAGAAGGTCTTGCCATCCAAAGAGCTTATTCTCTCGATCAGCCGTGTTCAAACAATGTAGCTGAGTACAATGCATTACTTATTGGTCTTCAACTCGCTAAACATCTGAATATTCAACATTTGGAGGCGTATGGAGACTCTAAACTCATTGTCAATCAGATCAGGGGTACTTACGAATAGGGCTGCAAATGAGCCAAGCCGTTCGTGAGCTGCTCGAAGCTCGGCTTGATAAAAGCTCGTTTGAGCTCGGTTCGTTTAGTAAACAAGCTGAGCTCAAGCTTTATTTTTGAGCTCGTTTAATAAACGAGCCAAGCTCAAGCTTAGAAGTACTCGGCTCGATTGAGCTTGCGAGCTGGCTCGTTTATGAGCTTGCAAGCTAGCTCGTTTAGAAGCTCGTTTAGGAGCTTGTTTAGGAGCTCGTTTGTTTTTTATTGAATTATATATATATATATATATATATATATATATATATATATATATATATATATATATATATATATATATATATGGTTGTGTGTATTATATATTTATCTCCTTAACAAGTGATATTAAGGAACTTTTTTTAATTAATATAAATAATTGTTAATATTTCATATACTTGAATTCAAATCTAACTAGCTTTAAATCAAGCTCGTTAAGCTTGAAATCAAGCTTAATGAGCTTGAAATAATGTTGTGCGACAAGCTTGATTTCAAGCTTATCGAGCTTGTTTATCAAGCTTGAATCAAGCTTCCTTATCAAGCAAAGCTCGAGCTCAAACCAAGCCAAGCTCAAGCTTAATATAAACAAGCTCGAGCCAAGCTCAAGCTCCAAAATAAAAAATTTATCAAGCTCGAGCTCGGGCTCGAGCTCGAATAATTCTAGTCAAGCCAAGTTCAAGCTTACAAAAGCTTGGCTCGGCTCGGCTCGTTTGCAGCCCTACTTATGAAGTTCGCCATCAAGATCTGGTTCCTTATCATAAAACAGCTATATCTATGGCTTCTTCGTTCGAAGAGTTCTTCATTAAACATGTTAGGCGAGCATGTAACACAGAAGCTGATGCCCTTGCTAATTTTGCAGCGGTGCTGGCTATCCCAATCAGACGGCAACAAATGATTGTTGTTCGTAATCGAGAATTATTTTATCTTGAAAATAACTTGACTCTAGGACTTCCAGTTGACATTGAAGAATCAACATCTCATGACGTCAACACAACAAGAGGATTTGGATTCAGTCGTAAATCGATGTCATCTTCATCTGATTCCAGCATGGAATTCATCTTCAGTAACTCGACTGAGAATCAGAATACGGATAAAGATTGGAGACTTCCTTTCTTAGATCTCGTATTATATGATATTCTTCCGGATGATCCGAGTGAGACAGCATCTATCAGACGACGATCACTCAGATTCTATTACAATCATACAACAAAGACCTAATATCGTCGAGCTTATGATGGTTTACTCCTTCGGTGCATTGTCGGTGATGAAGCCCAACAAGTTATTCGTGAAGCACATGATGGAATTTGTGGAGCGCATCAACCTGGGCCAAAACTTCAAGACCGTATTCGACGTATGGGTTATTATTGGCCCACCATGGTATCTGATGCTATCGAATACGCAAAGAAGTGTAAAGCTTGTCAAATTCATACGGATTTTATTCATCAACCCTCGGAATTTCTACATCCGACGGCAGCATCATGGCCCTTCGAAGCTTGGGGCATGGACATTGTCGGCCCGATCAATCCACCGTCATCTAAAGGTCATCGGTTCATTCTCGCAATAACCGATTACTTCTCCAAATGGGCCGAAGCCATTCCTTTATCTGAAGTTAAGACGTCTAATGTCATCAGCTTTATTAAGCACCACGTCATCTACAGATTTGGTGTTCCTCGACGCATTGTTCATGATAACGGACCACAGTTCGTCAGCTAGAAATTTACTCGATTCTGTGACGATCATCGGATCAATAATGTGGCTTCTACCGTATATAATCCAGCAGCTAACGGATTGGCAGAAGCTTTCAACAAGACTATCATCAAACTCCTAAAGAAGTTTGTCTCCACTAACAAACGTAATTGGAGTGACAAGCTCGGGAAATGTTTGTGGGCTTATCGCACTACAGTTCGTAATGCTACCAAATGTACACCTTTCTCTCTGGTGTATGGTTGCGAAGCTGTTCTTCTATTAGAGATTCAAATTCCTTCTTTAAGGATAGCAATCGCTAATGAACTTACCTCAGAAAATAATGATCGTCTTAGACTTCAAGAATTGGAGGCTCTGGATGAAAAGCGGTTATCTGCTCAACAGAATATTGAATTCTATCAAGCTAGAATTTCAAGGGCTTTTAACAAGAAAGTCAGAATTCGAACATTTCAGAAAGGAGAACTTGTGCTTACTGTCAGACGCCCGATGACTATGACACACATGAGTAAGGGCAAGTTTGATGCAAAATGGGAAGGTCCATTCATTGTCAATAAGATCTTTTCTAATGAGGCTTATCAACTCACTACTCTAGATGGTAAAGCCACTATGATGCCCATCAACGGTAAATTCTTGAAGAAGTACTACGTCTAATATTTCTATCAAGATTGTCCTCCCATCATTCTCCAGCTGTTTCATTGTTCTTTCCGAAGAATTATTCTGATATCTATTATCCCCAGTGGAGATAGGTATTCTACTTTGTATCGTTTTCTCAACAAATTTGATATCCAGAAAATCATGTCCATATTACCTCTGAATTTTCTATCTCAATATCATATTTATGAAAATGATATTTAGTCTTTCTGATTTCTGAGTCAAAAGATCAATGAATAAAGGCAAAAATATAAAGTGGGAAGGATATATCGTAAACAAAGTTTCCTTAAACGGAGTTTATTTGAGACAAATTCTTCAAGAAAAAGAGTACATCATCATGGAAGATCACTGTAATCCCTTTCATATTTGGGACGAGGACCACATACATAATCAGCAAAAGAATTGAGTACATCTTTTCCTGACCGCACCAAGAATTGACAGGCAGCCAGCCTCATTGCTTCTTCTTCTTCGGTTTCTCCTGGTTCGACCAGGAAGTCCAGGATATCTTTCGGCGGCTTGGGAGTAGACGAGCTTTCGCCCATTTCCTTCTTCTGCGGAGGTGGATGTTCTTTAACACCTTCAGTAGCTTCGGGGGCGACTTCAGCCTTCTTTATATTCTCTTCAGAAGACATTGTGGATAAAATGCGATCCTTCTATTCAAATATATGCTCTATTTATAGGCATATGGTTACAAAGATCGAAGGGACATATTCTTTCCCGATATTCAGTTCATCCATTCATTTCTCACATTCATCCGACGTTTCACATGTTCATTAATACTTGACGGTTCATCCGTTCACTTATTACATTCACTCGACAGTTTATCTGTTCATTATTTCCTAACGGTTCATCCGTTCATAATCTTCTATCAATTTATTAAGTGGGGATTCGTTATTTATCATGTTTTCATAACCTCTGAATCAATTCCGAATCTACTTACTCATTTGTCATGTTTTGACCTCTGCATAGAAATCAATCTATTTTTCTTTCGAGTTCCTATATATTATCACGTCCATAATACCTCTGATAATATCACATACTCTAAAACAGAAAAGATGATTTTATTATCTATCATGTCCACAATTCATCCACAAATACAAATCATTGAGCATAGAAGAATTGTCATTTCCATTCCCATTTTACCACAAAAAGTCTATTACATTTTCTTAGACTTTCTTACAAATCATAATGGAAATCTATTACAAATCTTGGATTTTCATTCTACACCACAACGATAACCTAATAGAGATCTATCTTCTTCTTTGGATCTTCTCCGTCGGACCTTCTCCGTCAGGTTCGTTGTTGGTGGCAATTCCTGACTGTCTGGGTCTCAGTCACGACCAGATCAGCAGGAATCAAACTCTGGTCTTCTCTCTCAGACGAGAGGAGAACCACAGAGTATGGCAGCCCGAAGTCGTGGTGCTGCCAATACAATTGGTGGATGGGGGTAACCTCTCAAGGAAGACAGGAATGTATCCAAACCTTGGAATACAATTCCTGGTTCTGCCTTGAAAGGAACTCTACTACCCGATTTCTCGGTAGTAGAGTTAACTCCACCATCCAACTCTCGTGTATAAAGGCTCTTCCTACCATCTAAGGAAGATCCTTCTATCTCACGAAGAGTTCTGAGTTGTCTGATTTACGCGTCAAAGGCGTATGAGCTCCCTGATGTGGGTGTCAGAAGAACATTCTCCACAGCATCCACATCCCCAATGCTAGTTCTGAAAAAAAATTTCAGCCAAGTTTCTGCAGAAAGATCAACAGAAATCATTCAGTTTGCATTTATTAAACAGAGACAGGCGTGTAACAAGAAACAGAAAGCCTATCTTCAACAGCAAAAATAAGTACACACTGGCTTACCTTCAAGTTTGCTGCTAAGGATTGACAGACCCATGTCTGGTAGCGTGCACAGAGATCTGACATCAGACAACATGGCTTTCCTATTTTTTTCTCACAGAAAATTCATTCTCAGAAGAGAGGAAGAAGAATGGGAAGATGAGTTTGCGTGGAGTTCATCCATCTATTTAAAGGGTCAAGTGCAGGTCTATTCTTGGAAAAGATGCGCATAAATAGCACTCGTAAATTGTGGAATGAGTGTCACGTGTACTTCGGGAGATAGTGCAACATTGGAAACAGTCAAAGTGTGCTAATTAATATTCTTCATTAAAAGGCACGCAGATCAAACACAAAAGTTGTACTTCATTCTTTAAACAGGCACTGATGGCCTTACAAAAAGACAAAACAGAAAAGTGCAACAAAAGCGTAGAAAGTTACGCTCTATTTTTCAGAGCGGCTAAGTTTGATGCCTAACTCCTCTACGCTCTTAACTCCCAGGCGATGCAACAGAGTCTCGAGCATTTTACGCTTCTCCATAAGGCTCCGCCCATCAGAAGAAGACGAGCCATCCAATCCAAAGTAGCTCAAGAGATTCTTGGCTAACTGCGTGGAGTCGTCCTTGAGCTCGATGACGACAGGTTCGGGTTCTTTGCCCCCAAAAGTGGGGTCACCATGGGAACAAAAGCCCAACTTGCGTGCTTCCTCTTCGGCTGCTTCCTTTGGGGTCATATTTTCGAGAGATGAATGTCAAAACTGAGAATCTCTTCCTGTTTATATAACAGATCTCGTCGACAGTTCATATTCCACCATAAATTGGACGCAATCAGTCTTGGAGAACGAAGAGTCATTATGACATTTAATAAGTTCATTTGGATGTTTTCAAAGAACTTTGACGTCTTTTCGACTTTCGAAAAATTTTAGAGTCATCTCAGCGTGACTTTAACTCATTTCATCATCTCTATTTCAAAGTATTTCGAAATATTTTATCACTTTTCGAAAACTTTGAAGGGGGTTTTGTAGGCCTCAAAAATGAAGTCACGCTGAGTTGATCAGAACAAGTCACGCAGAGTGATCCAAGAAGCAGCACAAAAGATACGCTAAGTTCTGCCTGGCCATCTCCTTTAGAAGTTATGCAGAGACAGCTCAGCCATATGTCAGAATCATAATGACTGACAACACAACAGTCGAGAAACATCTCCTCGTATACCACGTATGCACAGAACTCGAGAGATCACAGCCGTCTTTTGCGTGATTTTCAAAATCTTCCTTAGCAAGACTCACTCTTCACCAAGTTGGCGTGACTTTGGGTCTTATCTTCATTTAATGCGGCTGACAATATAATCAATGTCAGAGATTTTGTGCCAGACGAAGCATGCCAAATCAAGACAGCTGGCGGTTTGCGTGGATTCTGAACCGTCTCCTTCCTCAAAACATTGCGTGACTTTTGAGTTATTCTTCTCAAAGCCTGCGTGAATTCTGAAGTATTCTTCTTCAAAGCTTGCGTGGATTTCGCCTTCAACGAGTCTGCGTCAACGAATCTGCGTAGATTTTTGCCTTCAACAAGTCAGCGTGGATTTCATTTCAACTGGAGTACGTGGCAGCCATGCCACTGATCTCTCTCTCTCGCGTGCCCAATAACTTGCACACGACCCATGCACTGATGCCATGTGTCCAACAGTTACGGGCCACGTCCAGTAACTACTCACTAACCCTGCGTGTATTTAGAGTCTGCGTGACTTTTCAAGTGCACCAGTGGTGAGGTAGTTATCTTTTCAGTTACTATTTTGACTCTATAAATAGAGTTCTTTTTCTCATTCATTGTACAGATACATTGATATCTACTGTCAAAATTTTGAGAGCTTTTCTTCTTAGCATAGTCCAAGGGATAAAGCGATCGTCTTCTAGATCGGACTCCCAAAGTTGTAATTTTCCCAGAAACACAACAAATAAAGAGAATTTCTTTATGGAAAACAATATATATATATATATATATATATATATATATATATATATATATATATATATATATATATATATATATATATATAAACTAAATTTTCTTATTTGATTTTAGGTTTTGGACCGAAACCGAATAAGAAAATTTAGGGGTGAGCATTATTCGGTTTTGGACCAAAAATTGAACCGAACCAAATAAGAGATTCGATTTTGGTTTTGAAAATACTAAATTTTTTTTTTCGGTTTCGGTTCAAAACCGTAAACCGTATAATAAAATTTAGTTTATATATATATATATATATATATATATATATATATATATATATATATATATATATATATATATATATATATATATATATATATATATATATATATATACTAAATATATTTAGGTATATTTAAGTACTATATATTAGCAAAAATGTGCAAATAAACCGAAAAAATGAATAAACCAAAAATTGAACCGATTTAATTTGGTTCGGTTTGATTTGGTTATGGGCCAATTCGGTTCGATTTCAGTTTTGCTTATTTGGTTTTCGGTTCAATTCGATTTTCGGTTCGGTTTGAACCGAATTAACTGAATGCTCACTCCTAGCTCGACCCACCCCCCGGCCTTCTCCCTCCGTTGGCCGGCCACGCTCTCCTCTCCTCTGGTCGGCCCCGCTTGACCAGCCTCCACCACCGGAGAGAGGGGGGAGGGGTAAAATCGTAATTTTAGACGACTTTTAACGACTTTTAACGACAGGAGTGCAAACTGAGCAAAAATTAAAATATGGAATTTTTTTTTTAAACAAAGGGTCTTCAAATGTAAAAACACAAATCTAAGGAGGATCTGTTTGCACTTTACCATAGGATTGGGGGTTATACTAATTAAAATAAAATTGGGTGGAAGTAGAAATATGATTAGCAATTTGGGGGGGAGGGGTAAACACAAATAACTCCCTTCTTTTTAAGTACTTGCAATGGTTCTCTCGCTTCTTCCTAGAGAATTTTCTCGCATATGTCTATGTCAACAGAAATTATCTGGTGCTGCTGTATTGCACTGCGAACACACAAATCATGTGTCCTCGTTTGGGATTGGAAAAAAAAGTCATTCTTTTTCTATGTTTGGATGTCAAAAAAAAGTATGAAGAAAGAAAAATAATTTCCATATGGAAGAAAAATAAGGGAAAAAGAAGTTTCCCCATCCTACCAAGGGTTCGCTTTTCCATTATAAGAAATTAAAATTTCTTTCTGATTTTCTTGTCATCTCCAAACACCCAAAAAAATGGATAAAAATTATAATTTTTCAAGGAAAGGAAAAGAACAAGGAATTGATTTCCTTTCTAATTTTTTTGTCCTCTCCAAAAGTCGAAGGCGACAAATGTGATGTATTTTAGTGTGTTTCAAAGCTATTGAAAAAGTACAGTATCAAAGTTAGTAGTATACCGTCGGTATGTTGTTGTCGGTGTATCGCAGGTATGCTGGTCTGACAACAGTTCGTTCTAGAATACGTTCTGATTCAAAGATGACAATTTTTGGTACAATATTAGTATACTGGTGTCGGAGCTAAAAGTCAAAAGTGGATATTTTATTAACATCATTTGATTGGTCCAGAGCGGTTCGAAATTAGGGGACTTTAAGTAGATTTTTCTTAACCATAGTACATATTATATATTATTGAGAGATCAAAATGATACTTTTCTCAGCGGTTTCAACTTTCAAAGTTAAGAGAAAGAAAGAATTGATGGCTATTTCGAAGAGATCAATTCAGGAGATCATTGGTGATTAGTTTTCGTCATCGCGTCATCCGTAACTTTTTGTAATCCGCTTTCATTACTTTGCATAGTTTTGGTGATCCATTTGGATCGAGTAAAGTTTGTAGAAAATATAATCTCTATTCTATTAGTGAAGATTTTTTTAGAATTAGATTCCAATCGTTCTGTACTTTTTTTTCCCGAATTTTTCACGTACTTTTTTTTTTTTCCAAATTTTTCACGTAAATATTATTTTATTGTATTGTGCTTTTCTTTATGATTTTGCCTATTTAGTTTTGTACGATTATTTTTTGGATTCGTATAGTCCTGTCGATTTGAAAAGATTTGACTTCGTTGGTGTGCTCGAAAATCGTAAGTTGAGCAAAGCTAGTCTACCCTCCATTCTTTTGAGCATAAACCTTTCCACCCTCTCATCGCAAGTCCAACCTCCTCTCCTCCTTCCATCTCATCCTCTCCCATATTGGTAAGCTCAACTCCAAGCCATGCGCCATTGAGTTCACATGCTAGCTTGAACCAGACTACACCGTCGACGACAGCCTCTCATAAGTGTGGAAAAATAAAATTATGTTTGATTTGAGGATGAGGATTTAGGAAAAAGGTTATAGAGAGTACCCCCAAATCGGGGGTTAACAAGCAGGATTGAGAAATTTCGTTTAAAAAGAAATAAATATTTCTTATTTGTCCCATAAAATTTTATAATTTTTTTTTTTTTTTCATTTTTTGCTTTTAACATGTTGCTCCGTAGTTTTCTCATTTATGATTTTTTTTTTGACAAGTTCTAATTAAAATTCTAATCAAATTTTATTTTATTTATTATATATATAATAAGAATATTTTAGTAACTATTATATTTTTATTAATTCTACTTTCACTCAAAACTACCAATCAAAACAAGAGTTATTAAACATAGCAAAGTTATATGTGTTGACTCTACTCTCCCTCAATTAACACCTCCTCACTTAACTCCACTTAATTCTGCTTATTTTTTTTTTCTCCTTTCAATCCAAGCAGACTCTAATAGTGTGTTTGGAAACTTTTTTGAGGAGGGGAAGGAAAATTTGAAGGAAAGAAAAATGGAGGAGAGTAAAATCAAGGTAAAATTAATTTTTTCTTCACTTGTTTGGATAACAAAAAAGCAGAGGAAGAAATTTTAAAAAAATAATATTTTATTTTTGTATGAAGAAATATATAATTACCATTTAGTCCTTGATTTTTTTAAATCATAATTAATACTTAGGCCTCGTTTGGTTCACGGAAAGGAAATGAATTTCCTTGTATTTTTCATGGAAATGGGAAAGTAGAAGTTCTGTCACATTTCATTTCCATTGTTTGGTAAAAAAGAAAACTACCTAGGAAAGAAAAGCAAAATATAACAATGTTCCAATAATATCCTTACCTTTTAAAATAAAAATAATATTATAAAAATACATTAATGGTAAAATAAGCAATGACACATGGTTACTTTTGTCATAACTTTTGTAATAAATGTTGAAAAAGGAGGAGAAAAAATCAATCCCATGGGTCTTGAGTGGAACCATATTCCCACCAATTTTTTCCTCAGAAAATTGATTCCCAAGTTTGTGGCTACCAAACAAAGGAAATGAACAACCTTTCTTTCTTGGTTCCTTGAGGCCTTACTTTATTGAAGGGTAGTTGAGTAATATTTTTTTAACAATCCTCTCAACTCTTTCCATTTTTCTTCCATTTTTGGAAGAACTTTTTTGAATGGAACACGTATAAATTTTTCTCTCAATTTTTTTTCCTTCATTTTCTCTTCTCCTTCCCAAACAACACTATTTTTTACTTTCCCCTCATTGTTTTTCTTAATATTTTTCTTCCTCCCATTCCTTCCTCTTTCCAAACAATACCTAATGCAGGACACCTCCCTGAAAGCACTAACTCTGGCATTGACAACATCTCCTTTGTTCCATAATAATTCTCGAGCGCCTAAAGATCGTTTCCCAGGATTGTCCGAGTGTCATCTCATAGAACACAAACCTCTTCAATTGATAATTAAGTTGGCCATCTTCCTTGACAAATATATAAGGGCACATTGTCATTTGCCGACGGAAAAAATTATTTTGTCTGCAGACGGACTGATCAGTCCATCGCGTAGTCGTACTCCATTGACCTTCTATGTACACACGAATTCTACATCAGTTGACCTACAAATGGGACGATGACACATAACCTCCGCATGTGGACAATGTAGCAGGATTCTTTGCCCACCATCATAGTGGGAGAAATATTTATTTACTTGACATTTAAAACTTTAGATTGCGAGCCTCATATATCCAAGTGATAATTGGTTTGCCCACCCTTTCTCTTCATGAACAAAGGTGGAAAATATATAGAATATTTAGTTTTAGGATCTCACATATATATAAATATTAGGGTTCGAATTTTGAAATTGATCGATGTTAGAGTTTGTGTTTCGAAATCACTGTTCACGTAGGCTAATGAACAATGATTTTGAAATTCAAATTCTAACATTGGTATATTCTAATATTCATATATATGTGAGACCCTAAAACTAAATAAACCAAAATATATCCATCAGGTGCTACAGCAGCTCGGCATGAAACATCAACTTGCTGAGAAATGTTTCTGTACTCGAACAGGTTCGGTTCGACATCTTTCACACATTCTGCAGATTATATGCAAAAACTCTCCTCTTTCTGAGTCACTCGCATGCAATCAAACAACCCTAACGGAAAAAACTTCAATTTGTAGATGATTCTTGGCACCAAAAAGAAAAAAAAAAATGGCAACGATGATTATATTGTACACTTGTGTATTTTTATTTTGTAAAGCTCATGTGTTGTCGTCCGGAGCATTGTTAGCAATTCGGCAAAAGAAAAAAATTCGAGACGACAAAAGTACGAGCATAAATTGGTACAATATAAATAAAATACGTTACAAAAAATAAGTTAAATATTTGTCATTGAGGTTAGAAACTTCACAGGCTTAAACAACATATTATCAAATTTGGTTAATTAAACATATTTCCACCACGTTTTTTATACCAATTTTTTTTAATAAGGACTTGTTTGGTAAAATGGATTTATATTTGGATTTGGATTTGAAAATCCAAAATCCAAAATTCAAATTCAAATCCAAATCCAAATCCAAATCCAACTCCAACCAAATATAGGATTTGGTAAATTATTAATTAGCTATTATAATTATAATTATAGTTATGATTAATAATTAAATTATTAATATTATTAATAATTTAATAATATTATTAATAAATTATAATATTAATAATATTATACCTGGAAGGATACATTGGAGTGCGGTATCTTTAAAATCCTGGAAGGATACATTGGAGTGCGGTCAAGTGAATTCTACGATACCTTCAGGGCACTGCCGATTGGAGACTTTTCTTTGGTGGTGACGAGCCGAAGCTAGTTGGGTATACCGACGCTGATATGGCTGCAGATGTAGACACGAGATGATCGACTTCGGGCTATGTGATGATGTTTGTCGGAGGAGCGGTATCGTGGCAGTCGCGGTTGCAGAAGTGTGTTGCCTTGTCGACGACGGAGGCGGAATACATTGCGGCGACGGAGGCTTGCAAGGAGCTGCTGTGGATGAAAAAGCTGCTGCAGGAAATGGGACTAAAGTAAGAGCAGTATACTTTACTTTGCGACAGTCAGAGTGCTATTCACTTTGTAAAGAACCAGATATTTTATAATCGGTCCACGCACATCGAGACTCGATATCATTGGATACGGGATGTGGTTGAGAAGAAGGACGCGGCGCTTGAGATAGTTCATACTGATGATAATGGAACGGACATGCTCACGAAGGTTCTACCGAGGGGGGAGTTTGAGTACTGCAGGCAGATCATCGGGATGACGACCTCCTCCACCTAATTGTGAAGGGGGAGATTTGTTGGAGTGGATGGGGTTCCCAACCTATGTGGAGAAGACCCCGGAGTGCGACGAGCGCCGTCTGTGTGTCAGAGAAACTCGGGGAGGTGACGAGGCCAATCGGAGGAGACGAAGAAGCTCCGGAGCTGCCAGAGGACCTTCTGGAACAGGGGAGGCAGAGTTCGGCCCGAACTCTGCCCCCACACAGAGTTCTGACCGAACTCTGTCTTTTGGTTCCAGAACCATTTTTGGAGTCAGAACACAGAGTTCTGGCCGAACTCTGTGTGTCGGGGCAGAAGCGTTTTTCAGGGTGATTTAATCACCGTTGGATCGTATCCTACGGTCCAGATTTTGCTGCGAATTAGGGGAGTTAATATTAGTTTATTCCTAACCCTAATCATTGTAAAAAAATACAAGAAAAGAGAGAGGAAGGAGGCAAGAGTGTCATTGCAACTTTGGGAGAGAAGACGGAGGATTGAAGGTTTTTTCGGAGGAGAATCGGATTCAGGTAATCTCTACTCGTCGTTCTTGTTCTTCGTAGCCTTGTAATCATTGTTCTTGCTTCCAAGTGTTGTGGGGATCCGATTTGGATTATGAGAAGTTTGTAGAGGGTGTAATCCTTCTATTTTCATTAGTGGAGGCTTCTCAGGGTTGGACTCCGATCGTCCCGTAGTTTTTTCCGCAAGAGTTTTCAACGTCAAAAATTCTCTGAGTCTGCGTGGTTTGTTTTGGTGTTTTGGTTCGTTGTATTGCTCAGTTCTCTCGCAAGTACTCTCTAGTTTGGAAAAAGGTTTCCAGGTTTCTTTTCCAACAATATCCAAAAAATATTGTTACCTTTACTATTTGAATTATATACTAGTCCGGCAATTAATTTTGGAAGGATTAGGATATTGCAAGTATAGTCCGACGGTTAGTTAAGGAAGGATTAGAAAGAAAACAGACGGTGGACATTTTATACAAGATTTTTACGAGAAATATAAGACGAACAAAGATTGGATAATTTGGATTTTTAAAATATATGCCAGGGATAAAAGGGTTTAATATTTGAAGGGTTCCTTATTGTTGTTGCTTTGATAAAATGAGAAAATGAATTTAATAATCTAAGCATTATGGGAAATAAAAAAAATACTAACGAAAGTACATCACATATGAAAACAAAAACACGACAGGACAACCAGCTGTTTTTTATATGAAACAAAAAAATTGTTGTACTTAAGTTTGAATAAATGAATAAAAACGAAACTAATTTGGAGAAAATTAAAAAAATGAAATGTACTGTCAATTAGATTGGCGAAAAAATAAGCATGTCAACATGCTGCCAACTGGGTTGACAGAAAACCCACACCATGTCGCCATACTGCCAATTAAGTTGGCGGAAAACTGAAAACCCACCAAGTTGGGTTAGGGGTCGGTTTAATCAAGTTGGTTTGATGGGTGGGTGATTTCATAAATGATACGGTGAGTAAATGGATGGAGTGAAGGCTGAGCGGATGAGAGTGAATGCTGAATGCATGAGAGAGAGAGAGAGAGAGTGAGTGAGTGATGAATGCACGTAGGTGAGAATGAATGCACGCGAGATTTTCGGCAGAGGGAGATAAACGAAGATTTGGCTGAATCTCCCCAAATACTGAACTAACACCCCTCGAGATGTATGGTAGATGGGGAGAAATGAAAATTTGGTGGAATCTGCCAAAACGAACCCATCATTCTTCCGCCAACTATGTTGGCGAAATCCCTAAGCTGACGGAAGCTTTCAATTTTTATAATTTCTCCAAACTAGTTTTGTTTCTACTAATTTTTTCAAATCTAATTTTGCTATAGTAAATTTTTTGTAAAAGAAAACTATGTGTCCACGTAAAAAGCTTGAACAGAATAAACTACATAGGAAGCCCATAAGAAAACGTTTTTTTTAGGGGCACCACCACTTCTACTAGGGGGTAACCCAATTTTTTTTGAAAAAATTACAAATTTGCCATAGGTTTTTTTTTACTAGGGGGCAGCCCAAAATTGACTATAAAAGCCAAACTTCTTTTATTTCTTCTCTTCCTCCACTCTTTACTTCTCTTCCTCCACTCTTTTTTTCTCCTCCTCATAGAAACCTAGAATTAACCTAACCTAGGTGAAATTGTCCCCCCACCTAAATTTGTTAAAGATAATAGTGTCAATCACTTCTCCTATTTATTTATAAGTCGTTGAATTTATTTTTGTATAATGTTTTAACCTAAATTTTACATATAAAAGTTGAATTTTGTGTTTAATGTAGAAAGAAATAGAAAATGGAACAACCCGGACCATCAAATGCTGGATACTCTCCTCCAACAACGTCCGAAGAACACTTTGATGCATCGGAAGGCCTCGTGGTAACTACACTTTAACTTTATTTCGGATGGAAAATCGAATTTTGACACAGAGGACTGCCACTTCTCTGGCAGTCCCACTCATGGATTTGGACTGCCAGGGATGTGGCAGTCCTATATATGTGAGCACCGGTCGAAGCCATCGCTTGGACCACACCTTTCGTTGATCAAATCAACCATTGTAAGAAGTTGTTGAAGTTTGAGGAGCCAAGAGACTTACCTGCTGACCACTACGACGTCGAAATCGACTAAGTATGGATATATTTACAGTTTGACATTTTGTATATGGAGGACCACTTTTGTATATAGTGAAATATGAAGTCCACTAATCTATATGGAGTAAATTTTGTATACAGTGAAATTTGAAGTTCAGTATGCTATACGTGTCTACCTGTGTGCTATCTGTGTTATATGTGTCTACCTGTGTGCTATTTATGTGTTTACATGTGTGTCATCTGTGTTATATGTGTTTACCTGTGTGCAAGTATGTGTGACAAAATATACCAATTTGTTAAAGTATCAGATCCAGTATCAGGACTGCCACCCCCCTGGCAGTCCTACATTGAATTAGGACTGCCAGGGTGCTGGCAGTCTTAATTGAAAGTTGTTATATAAATGACCATTCTCCGTTGTTTTAGCACGGAGAATGACCATTCTTCGTATAATTTAGCACGGAGAATGGCCATTCTCCTTGTAATTTTCACGGAGAATGGCCAGTATCAGGACTGCCACCCTCCTGGCAGTCCAACATTAAATTAGGACTGCCAGGGTGCTGGCAGTCCTAATTGAAACTTACTGTTACAGCAAGTATCAATTAGGACTGCCAGCACCCTGACAGTCCTAATTTAATGTTGGACTGCCAGGAGGGTGGCAGTCCTATTTGTAAGTCTCTGTGATGAGAGTTTTGAAACTCTCTATCACAGAGAGTTTCAATTAGGACTGTCACACCCCTGGCAGTCCTACACAAGAGGAGGACTGCCAGGGTGCTGGCAGTCCTAATTGAAACTTGCTGTTATATAAATGACCATTCTCCTGTGTTTTAGCACGGAGAATGGCCATTCTTCGTGCAATTTAGCACGGAGAATGGTCATTTCAGTGTTAAAATGCAGGAGAATTACCATTCTCCGTGTAAATTAACACGAAGAATGGCATTCTCCGTGTTTCTAACACGGAGAATGGCATTCTCTGTGTAAATTACACGGAGAATGGCCATTCTCCGTGTAAATTAAGACGGAGAATGTCCATGAATGCCATTCTCCGTGTTAATTTACACGGATAATGGTCATTCTCCTGCATTTTATGGTCAGTTGAAACTTTGGAGGGCTATAACTTTTGACTGGAAGGTCGAAACGAGGCCCTGTTTGTCCCAAAACGAGCGTATCTTCGAGGAGCCTGAAAGTAACGACTTCATCGTTAGACGGCCTTCCGAAATTTTAGAATCACAAAAAAATGATATTTGGATCTCCGTTTTAGCACTTTTGTCGAAATTTTAGAATCGCAAACAAATATTAATTCAATGTAGGAGTGTTCTTCGACTTGCGTGTCATCTCGTCGAATGTAGGAGTGTTCTTGAAAGAAATTTGGTGGAGGAATTAGGATTAGAGTGGTGGAGGAGAAGAGACTAGTGTTTTGGGAGAGAGAGAGAGAGCTTTTTTTTTTTTCTTTTGGAGGAGAGAGGAAATTGGGGTTTGGGGAGGAAATGAGAGTTTGGGGGGTTGGGCTGCCCCTAGTAAAATGTGGGCTGCCCCCTAGTAAAATTTTCACTTTTTGGGCTGCCCCCTAAGTAAGGGCTGCCCCCTAGTAGAAGTTGTGGTGCCCCTAAAAAAAACCTAAGAAAGAAGCATGAACTATTCATTGCATATGAAGACAAGAACAATTAATAACCTGATATTCATTTAATGAGATTTGATTTGATCCTCAGAAGCTACGAAATTCATTTCAATTCATTTTTGTTCACCAACCCTATTGTCTTGTTAAGTGTTGTGAGTCTTAGGTGGCTCCTATGTGGCATGAGCCACAAGACAATGTCTTGTTTATGTGGCAAAATTATATCTCAAAAGACAATGAGATAGAAAAACTCTCTCCAATGCAAAAGTATTGAGGAGACAATAAAAATTATTTTTTTCAACTTCCAAGGCAACTTTTAAAACAACTACTCATCTTCTTTCTTTTTTCTAATATTTTTTATTCATAATTGATGACATGGAAGAGAAGACATTGTCAAGTGCATTGCCTAGAACAAGACAATCAACTTCACAATGTCTTCTTTAATTTTTGCCACATAAGCTTCACAATTGACTTGACAATTGCATTGGAGAAGAACATTTGAATAAAATTTTGTCATTCCTATGTGGCAACAACTTTTTTCCAAAGTCACAATAGGGTTGGAGATGCTCTTACTTTGGGCTTGAGATTCTTCATTGTACATTTTCGTATTTTCACTTTAGTAACATTTTTGCTTTGCCCTTCCGGTCGAGTAGGTCACATAGACCAAATCATATAAATTTTGTTCTTTTTGTTTGTGTTCTCGATAATGATTTTCGTATCAACTTACTAAGTTCATGTTCCAAACAACTGTGTATGTAAGAAAATAAGATAGAAACACTAGATGCTTTGTTCTTTCTGTGGAGTACCTATCTCACATTTACCGAACCACATAAGTTATGTATATTTTTTTGACTTTTGTTAGTGTTCTCAATATTAATTTTAGTAACAAAGTTCCTTTCCCGAACACTGTATGAAAGAAAATAAAAATAAAAACGTTAGATGCTTTTTATAATTCGAGTCTATTGTTGCACGAACCCCTCTCACCAGAAGGAACTTTCAAGAAAGGAAAAAAAAAAATCAAAATCAAAATTGATAGCTGATTCTACAAGAAAAATAAGCCACTATCTGATTTAGTTTTCTCTGAAGGAATCCATGCAGACGGCCATACCTGTTTAAAATTCATTCTGAAACCTTCTTTTTGTCAGTTACACTAACCGGAAACTTACATTTTTGCAGTCCTTATGATTAATGCAACCTTACTTGTCTCCAGTGTCAGCAGAGGCAGCTCCAGGTACTAGTTGGGGTGGGCTCCAGTCCATTCCAATTTTTTTTTTCGTCTTTTTGGCAAATGTTATAGGCCACCCTCAAATTACTAAGGACAACCCTCCTACTAAGGACAACCATGATTTTTTTTTTTACTAAGTGCAACCAAAGTTGCACAAGTTTACTAAGGGCCACCGAGAAAGAAAAAAAATTTGTGAAGCACATCACCGCGACCGACTGTAATTGTCCATGAACCTCCTATCTTTCCCCTTGTCCTCCTCCACGCCATTGCTGAACCTCCTTCCTTCCCTCCTCCTCGCCTTCCGGTCCTCCCCGTCGCTCAACCCCGCCTCCACCTCCTCCTTCACCTTGACCTTCCTCTCCTCCCTGTCCTCCTCGAACCTCCGCCGCCTCCGCCTCCGATCATCGTCTCCGTCTTCCTTGTGATGGTCCTTCCTCTTCCTCGAGGACCTAGCCCTACTCTCCCGCTCCAGCGAGTCCCGATTCCGGTCCCGATCCACCGACTCGCGCTTGGTCCCGGGTGAGACGTCAGGTCTGGATCGGTGGCGGTGCTTGTGCTCTCGATCTCGATCGCGATCTCGGTCTCGGTCGCGGTGGTGGTGGTGGTCTTTGGATTCAGATCGATCTCTTTCCTTTTTTTTTTGCGGCGATCGGAAACCCTATTCATGTTTTCTAGGGCCATTGGAGGACTGCAGGCAAGTCCTGCAGTCTTGGCTTCACTTTGGACTGCAGGCAATCCCTGCAGTCACTGTTGGTGGCCCTTAGTATTTTCAAAATGAAAACTTGTAATTTTTTTTTAAAATTTGAAGCTAGTAGCCCTCAATAATTTGGGGGTGCCTTTAACATTTGCCTTCTTTTTTCATATAGTTTGTTTTGGATTTTTTTTATAGGACTTCGGTGTAGCCTACACATAGTTCATCTCAACTCACTCTACCCCACTACAGCATACATTTTTGGAGAGTCAATATGATCAGGAGTTGGACGTCGTGTTCTTTTGATCATGTCAAAATCCTTTTGGAGACGAGCGACTTGGAGACGAGCGACTTGGAGACGAGATAACAGGTGTAGAACATGTGATTTTTCAACAAAAATCCCCAAGCACTCGTGAGTTCTTAAATTTAAAAGCTCGACATTAATAGCTGTTGGATTACATACATCTTATTCTTTAATTTTTTTTAAGGACCTAAATAGAAAAAATTACGGATCTAAATACGAAAAATAATATCACACGTCATTTGTTTGAGTTTTGAATTCAATTTTCGAACATAACATGCAGAGGCGGTCATTTGAGGAAAATAATCATCATCCAATGATTCTAAGTCCCCAAAGAAAAGAAGAATGGTAACGATGATTACAAATTACTTTCCTCTTTTACAACAAATTAAAAAACATAGGCACTTGAGAAGAAATAAGTAAAATATCAACCATTAATATAGGGATGATCATGATTATTTACAAGTGGAACAACACTTTCCATCTGGGAGAAGCAGTCACCATTTAGGGCCATATGTGCGTCCACTTGATGGAGCATTGAGTATCCAGATCTACAGTACAATGCTACCATAAGAGGGTGTTTGGTGAGTTGAAAGTGGGGGAGGATTTGGGTTGTTTTGTGAAAGTGTCCTAGAGTTCAGGTGTTTGGTTCCAATTTTGAAACTCTAACAAAATTGTGTGAAGTGACCCTTCTCACTTTTTCCACTTTAGCAGACGCAGTAAATTTTTCTATTTTGACACTTTCATATACTTTCGTGCAACCAAAAATCCTCTAAAGGATCACCCTCGACTTCGTATTCCTCTCACTCCACCAGAGATGTATATTGGAAAGACTAGGAAAGAGCTTGGTCTAATGGTGACCTATAAGTAATTTTAATTTATAAATTAGTCACTTCATATATTAAATAGTCTCCATTACTGTGCATTCATGGGACGTTCATCAAGAGAGCAGAACCTATATGTTTGTTCTCTGCCGAATTTGTTGCTCAATACTTTGTAATTTCTCCACCATAATTATAAGGTATTTTCCATGGATCTACCGTCTCCTTACCTCTACTAGTTACGCCATTGAAGAACACTGAAGTCACTCTTAAGTAGAATTCCTGATGTTCGAAGGAGAAAATCTACTATCATCCTTGCACTTGAAGCCGGATCGTCAACGGATCGAGTAAGGGAATCACGTATGCGCTGATTCTATCTCCACCACTAAATATACTCTCCTGGATTTCAAAGTTTGTCCTTAAATCTTTTGTGTAATTACATACTTTGTAATAAAATTTTGAGTGTTTGTAAGCTTTATAAAATAATTCTTCGAAAGGATTATACTTTTTTTTTTCCTGTTCGAAAAACAAAACCATCTCAACAATGGCTGAGCTTCGAAATTGAGGAGATCTCAAGAATGTTGCGTAAAAAGTCAGGACCCTGAAACAGGAAAAAAAAAGGGAATTTTTGAGTTTCGTCCCAATTAATGATATGTTTTTGTGGTTACCCCTATAATATGATGCTTATTAGACTTTACTCCTACTTTAACAGTCAATTAACTCTGACCGTTAAATCCTTCTATTTCCATAAAAGAAAAAAAAAAAAAATTTATTTCCCTCCATTCGTTCTCACTTGACCGCATGACCTATCATCTTCCCGCCATCTCTCTCTCTCAATACTCTCTCTCCAGACTCCATCTAAATGAAAATTCACTTCCTCTCTCTCTCTCTCTCTCTCTCTCTCTCTCTCTCTCTCTCTCTCTCTCTCTCAAAACTCTTTGATCGCTTTTGCAGTAAAACTCCCTCTCGCTCTCTCAATCTCAAAGAAAACCCTAGAATCAGCTTGAAGAACATGGATTGTTCATGGAATGATAATAACATGTTTGTTTTCTATGATCCGTAGATCTTCGTTGTTGACTTAGATTGTAGGAATTTGTTTTCACATGTATTATGTAAGAATTATATTTCTCTAGCTTTATATATATATATATATATATATATATATATATATATATATATATATATATATATATATATATATTGGTTTGAATCTGACGAAATTCTTAGATTCTTAAAACCAATTAACAAAATTTGGTCAACTTCTGGAATTGGTATCCCTAGCCAATTCCGTATAACCAAATAAACCTAGTTTCATTCCATTTTTTATTTATCTGTGTTAATTTCTTTATGGGCAAGTGTAGTTGACATATATAAGGTGCCTAATTTGTTCTTTTAAGTTTTTTTAACATTTACTTCACCATATGTTTTAATTAAGTCATATGTTTTTTTATGTCAATTTAGTTCAGGGTTGTTCTAAATCAAGTTTGTATATTTGTTCGTTTCAGGGTTTTGATTTACGAGGGTTTTAGGAAGTTCGTATTCCACTATCTTGGCGAATGGAAGAATGGGAAATTAGGCAAGCCTTCTTCCTACATCAATGGACAAAAAATATGTGAGTACAATTGTGTTGATGGCGATACAATGTCAAAGCCCGAGCTGACTGATATGTTGTGTAAAAATAAGAAAGATGTTCGAATATTTGATGAGAATCAATTTTCTATATACTGGGTGAATGCTGGTAAGAAGATAGTGGTACACAATGATTGGGATGCTATGGATATGTGGAACCTTGGAGTTGATATGAACGGGTTGATTCACATATATATTGACTTCTCACCATTAGAGGTTGTTGAGCAATACATACCTATACCTGATCTACAGTCCCAGTATCAACATGTTAATGGCATACCCTTTCCTGCCACACAATCCCATTTTGAACCACCTAATGACATACCCATAACTACTAGTGGAGGAGAACCGGTACTTGATGATGCAGATGATTTGACTAAAAGAAGAAAGAAGTACAATTTTGAGTTTGTGGACTTACCAGAAGAAGTTCTAGATAATTTGCCGAAGAAGCCTAAGGCCAATGAAGCCAGTCAAATCCCCCCACATGATATACCCACATCCTATAGCCCTCAAATGCATGCACCTGAAACTACCCAAATCCCCACACTTGATATACCCACACCCCAAGTTCCTCAAATGCCAACGACTGTGGGTTCAAACTACACGTCCAGGAATTGGGGTTTGATGATGTTGACCCTGAAGAGAGCTACCAATCTGGTAACTCAAGTGAGGAGGAAAAGTGTGATGAACCAGAAGCTGAGGATGATGATCCAGAAGCTGATGTTGACCCTGAAGAGAGCTACCACCCTGAAGAGAGCTACCACTCTAGTTTTGTTTCAGATTATGACTGTGCTCCACCAACTGATAGGTACAATTCTTATGTGGTAGAGACTGAAAATGTCTATAAGAATGACTTGGAAGATATTCATTACAACTTGGGTAGGGTTGATGATATGAAAATTGCTCCGCTTACTATTGATTCTAAATGGGGGGACATACAAGAATGTAGGAATTACTTCAGGCAGTATGCTATTGTTCATAGGTTTGCTATATTATATGAGAAAAATGACAAGATGAGGTTGTGGTCAAAGTGCAAGGGTAAGAATTGTCCATGGCTATGTAGAACAAGGAGGACAACTGATGGGTACAGTATGAGGATGAGCCAGTTGGTCAGTAAGCACACATGCATGCACAATTACCTTAAAAAGAATTCAATGGCAAATGCCCCATGGGTTGCAAAAGAAGTTGAACAACAAATTAGATCACATCCTGATTTCAGACCTAAGGATATACAGAAGGCAATATGGGACAAATATGGGACAAAAATCACTTACTGGACTGCATGGGCTGCTAAGGTGAAGTGTATGGAGAAAATAAATGGAAGCTTTGAAGATAGCTATGCATTGACACCTGAACTTGCAAGGCAAATACTTATTAAGAACCCTAGAAGTATTGCTAAAGTTAAGAAGGATACAGATGGTTCCTTCAATAGGTTTTGTATAGCATTTAGGGCATCATTAGATGGCTTTGTGAAATGTTGTAGACCTCTATTGGGTTTGGATGGTTGTTTCCTAAAAGGTAAGTATGGGGGTTGTCTTCTCTCGATCACAACACTAGATGGAAATAATGGGCTATTCCCTGTTGCTATCTACATTTGTAAAAATGAATGTCTACAAACTTGGAGGAATTTCTTAGAGATGTTGGAGCCTGAGTTGAACCAACATCCCTCACTTTTGACTTTTATGTCAGATAGGCAAAAAGGATTGCTAGAAGCTGTTGCCCAAGTTTTCCCTAATGCCAACCACAGATTTTGTTTTAGGCACATGTATAAAAATTTCAAAAATGATGGTCATAAAGGAACTTACTTGGAGAATCTTTCATGGAATACAGCTAGGGCTTATAAGAAGAGCCATTTCACTAAACTCATGGAGGAGATGAAAGGTAATGCTAAAGCTGCTCATGATTGGTTAACATCTGTTGATCCTAGTGCCTGGAGTAGAGCCCATTTTGACTTTTCTATCAAGACTGAACACATTACTAACAATTTTTCTGAAAGTTTTAATGCATGGATAATTGAATTGAGGGACAAACCTATTGTTACCATGGTCACACAGTTTAATCTTATGATGATGACTCTCGTGTATGAAAGAAGTCTGAAGTCACATGCTCTAAATGATGAAATTGGCTTAGTCCCAAGGGTTTACAAGATAATTGAGCAACATTTGGAACATGTCAACAAGTTTAAGGCCATGGGCTCAACAAAAGATACCTTTTGTCTTGAGAATGAAAAAGGTACTAGGTGGGAGGTTGATGTGAATGAGATGAGTTGTAGCTGTTGTGAGTGGGATCTAACGGGAATCCCATGCATTCATGCTACCTGTGTTGTGGGTGAATGGAGGCATCCTTGGATTGGGTTATTCTTTCGGCACATTGATTACTCTCTTGCAATAGACACCTTACAATTGATAATATATTTTTTTCTTGTAATTAAGTTGTTTGTTCTTACAGATACTGTCATGAGTACATGTCTGAAAAAAAAATATAAGCTTACTTATCAAGGTTGCATCAAACCTATAAAGGATGAGTGTGATTGGGATAAGGTAATCAGATTGGTTTTCTACCTAATTCAATTCATTAGTTACATGTCAGACAACTTTTGCTTCAAATTGTTTAATTTGTTAAACTCATTTTTTGTAATTGATTCTGCTTCAAATTGTCAGCCTATGTATGAAGTCCTACCCCCACTACTCCAAAGAAGACCAGGAAGACCTTCAAAAGAAAGAAGAAGAGATGATGATGAAGGGCCTAGACCATCCAAGAGACAAAGGAGGTGCAGAATTTGCAAAAACTTTGGTCATAACTCAAAGACATGCAAAGGTGGGCTTACAAACAAGCAAAAGGCAGATGCTAATGGAAAAAAGACCAACAAAGAGTGTAAATGCTAAGAAGAAAAGCACTCAAAATGCAAGTGAACCAGTCCCGACATATGTGAGTCAATCTCCATCTCAGACTCAGCTTAGATCTTCAAGGGATTATGATATATCAAGTATATATAATGGAACTATCAAGCTCTACAATCAAATGTCCCAGTTCCCATCTCAGCCTGGAACTTCAGGTGGCTATGATGTGTCTAGTCTGTATAATGGACCTACCAGGATTTACAGTCAGCCAAATTCTACATCCATGATAAGCCAGCCAAATACTCCGGTCATGACGAGTCAGACAGCCATAATGAGGCACCCTGCACTACCACCACCTTCAGCTACAACATCAACAATTGGGGCAAGAGTCAGAGCAG
Source organism: Iris pallida (assembly GCA_029216955.1). NCBI lineage: Eukaryota > Viridiplantae > Streptophyta > Magnoliopsida > Asparagales > Iridaceae > Iris > Iris pallida. The sequence goes on along the minus strand of JANAVB010004796.1, from coordinate 15,186,627 downwards.
TGTATGGGATGCCAAATGGAGCATACTTCAGGGTTGGCAATGCATCTTACGGATCTCACGTACAAGTGAACAATAGGATGGGAAATTCAAACATGACTTCAACTGGGCCTAATTATGGAACCAATGGGCATAACTAGTGTTCTGAAATCAGCTTGCTACTGCAATCACATTGTGTTTTCAGCTTTTTTTTTGTTACTTTTGCCTTTTAAAGTTCTATGGTTTAGTGTATTTTTTGGGATTACATACAAATGCCAGGAAATTTGCCAGTACCACTATGTAATTTTTTGGGCATAACTGGGCCTGTAATTTGCCAGTACCACTATGAAATTATGAAATTTGCCAGTATCTCATTTGCAGTTCTACTTAAAACTAGTCTTTTGTTATTATATCATTGAATGTGTGAAATGTATCATTCAAATTTGCCAGTATCTCATTTGCAGTTCACTAAAAGTGCCTTGAACACATGAAATTGGCACCATTTGTTATTCACTAAAAGTGCCTTGAAATGTATCATTCAAATCTCCAGTTCTATTTAAAACTAGTCTTTTGTTATTATATCATTGAATGTGTGAAATGTATCATTCAAATTTGCCAGTATCTCATTTGCAGTTCACTAAAAGTGCCTTGAACACATGAAATTTGCCAGTATCTCATTTGCAGTATCTTCACAAACTACAGAAGTATACCTTGAACACATGAAATTGGTACCATTTGATGAGACTTTCTCCATGTGAAGGGAATAATCAGTTGTAATCGTTGAACTGCACTGTGGTAACCATCATTCAGGATGCCTTCGATAAATAGTACATATTTTTGGTTCAAATATAGGGACTCAGGAATCCATAAAGAAGACATTGTTTGCAGAGTACATAAGAAAGACAAATTGTTTCTAAACCAATTATATGTTCAAACATTTGAGTCAAATCTTACATTCGTATCACTGGTGAAAAATCCATTACATAAATAATTATACATCAACAGAAATATTACATAATGCTAACCCGCAAAAGGAAACCTCCCAAATACAAAACATTCAATTCATCACATGGGTCCCTTCCCTTTTAGGTTAGCCTTACTAAATCGGTGACAAAACTCATTAAAGTCCATTTCAATATTGATCCTAGAGTGGGACTTATCCTCCTCCTCCTTTGCAGCTATGGCTTCTTCAAGTCATTGGAATGCTTTCTTGCATTCAAAGCACTGGATAAATTTTCTTCCTTTACTTCCAACTTGTTTTGAGGTGTAGACATTCATGTGGCCTGTGCATCTCAATGTTCGACATGGCATGCCCATCCAAGGACACTGATTCATAATATGTCCAGTGGAATCACACTTGAAGCATCTATGAGTTGTTGAACTTCTCTCATTAGAATCAACATTAACATCATCCTCAAGCCATTCAAAACCAGGACAATGCTCAAATTGACATTTCAAGAACTTCTTATCCTTTACTGTCAGCCAGAACCTAATTCCATTACATGCTCTCTCCTTACACCTTGTGTAAATCCAGCAACATGACTTTGTTTCATGGTCTTTCACACCGCATAATTGGCATAGCATTTCTTCATGGCACTGCAAGATCAGTTAAAATACAATTTACAAAATATTAATAAAATCAACAATTGCCAAATACAATGAAATATGAACATTTGGTGATTACATCAATTTAGGAACAAATTTTCTAGATGACATGATGGGATTATTGTCAAAATACTAACCTTCGAGCATATAGATGGTAATCCTCCTTCCATTGCTGCAACTATCACCTACTTGGACTTCAAAATCAAGTATAGATCTAGAGCATGAATGTAATCAGAACACTAAAACCAACAAACAAAAAGCAGATTGAGAGAGAGAGAGAGAGAGAGAGAGAGAGAGAGAGAGAGAGGTTTTACTGTGATGGAAACCAACAAATAAATAGCATATTGAGAGAGAGAATTTACTTTGAGATCGAGAGAGGGAGGGTTTTACTGCGATGGAGATCTGCAGAGAGTTTTCAGAGAGAGGAGAGAGAGAGAGAGAGAGATGGGGGAGACCTGGCTTCATGCGGTCAAGTGGCAAATAATGTAGGGATTTTTTGTTTTTTTTGGGGTGGGAAAGAGAAAGATTTAACGGTCAGAGTAAATTGACTGTTAAAGTAGGACTAAAGTCTAATAAGCATCATATTACAGGGGTAACTACAAAAACGTATTATTAAATGGGACGAAACTCAAAAATTCCCAAAAAAAAACACACTTATACATTATCTGAAGTAGATCGTGGCTCTATAAAGCGAGAAATCATGGAAGACATTATCCAAAATAGGTCGAGGCTCTAGAAAGCAAGAAATCATAGAAGAAATCATCGAAAAGAGTCGAGCTTCCAATACCGAAGAAATTCTAGAATAAAACAAAGACAAGGTGGGGCATCATTGTTGAAGAAATATGAAAATTGAATGCATGAAGTACCCATCAAAGATGCATGTACATCGCCAAAGAAGGCCTTCATGTATGAAAAATCTATAAAATAACAGATTCTGAAAATAAAATTACATAAATCTTATTTAATCTTCAACAGTGGACATGAATTTTTTTAGGAAACATTTATAGATGCACAAATGTAAGTATAAATAAAGTCCTAAAGCTCTAGAATTTTTATTTTAAAAAAATATTGTCAACCTAAACCTAAGGTGCAAGAGACTGATGCGATTCTTCACTTATTTCCAACACTTCAGATTCGTTGTAAACTAAGAAAGAAAGGGATCGTATTTGGCAGACCGTGCTGACTTGATGGGCCCCTTTGATTCCACTTGTCAACACCAGATTTTATTTTCGCCAATAGGAGACCGTCATGTCAGTACGGTCTGCTGCGCACGGTTAAGTAAAGCTCCACTTGGAAGCCACCAAACGAAGAGGAGACTTCCTGTGCACTGTAATACCAACAGCTTCTTCCATGTCGAGGTCCTCTCCGGACACCCCTTCCTGCAGCTCCCAGTTGAAAGAATAGAGAAGGTTTGCGAGCGCGAGCTCGACGACCACAAGCCCGATGTCCATCCCCGGACAGATCCGCCTCCCCGCTCCGAACGGTATGAGCTCGAAGTCGTGGCCCTTCAGTTCGATAGAGCAGCTGCCGCCGCCGCCGCTGAACCTCTCCGGAATGAACTCTCCCGGCGTCTCCCACGAGGCCTCGTCCCTTCCGATCGCCCAGGCGTTGATCATCACTCTCGTCCTCGCCGGGATGTCGAACCCGTCGATCCTGAACGGCTGCGTGGTCTCCCTGTGGACGAGCAGCGGGAGTGGCGGATGCAGCCTCATGACCTCCTTGAGGACGCACTTGAGGTAGTGGAGCTGGCGGAGGTCGCTCTCCTCGACCTTCCCTTTGCTTCCGACGAGAGCTCTCACTTCGTCCTGCGCTTTCTTCATCGCTCGTGGATTTCTCATCAGCTCGGACATCGCCCACTCCACCACTGTCGAGCTCGTCTCGCTTCCGCCTATAAATATGTTCTGCATGCAACAAAGAAATCGGAGAACAGTGACTTCCAAATTAAGGATTCTAATTTCACGTTTACATATGTTGGTGTTGGACGAATTTTCCGACATATGTCCCACATATGTGGAGAACATCCCGAAATACAAGAAGCGTGATACACAAATTTTGGACAGTCAGAAAGCAAGGAGATGAATTTCAGTGCCGTCAAATTGGAAAATAGCAGCTCCACCGCTATACCGACGGCATATCGTAGTAATCGTCGGTACGTCGAAACTGGTGAAATTGCTATTGTTTGACTCGCTGATTCAGTATGCCGCAGTATACCAACAGATTGTCAGAGGCTGAAGTCAAATTTGTATATTTTATTTTACATCATTAGATCAAATCAAACGGTCTAAATCGCTGCAGAATTTAGGGAATTTAAATAGATCTTTCTTAACCTTAATCCTTTTTCAACC